>APFE030973594.1:61969-149605 GCA_000404065.3 Pinus taeda
CTCATTGGCATACTCAATCCCACTGATTGTGCAAGATCTGGTGCACAACTATAGTCACAACTGATAGCAATCTGATCCTCTAACACCTGTCCCTGCTTAACTGAACATGCACTGACATGCAACTGAGTTAACTGATGTATTCTATAGTTGCATTATGAGTTAAAAACTTGTGAATTAATTAATAACTAATTCACCCAACTCATCTCTAGTCTATTTTCCAGTTAGACTAAATACAACCAGTTTAACAAAGCTAAACTGAACACAACTCCATCAACTGCACCTCCAGCCCACTAAACTCAACTCACTTGAGTTCTAACTGAAGTCCTGCATGCAAATATTAGTCATCCCATAGGTAACCACGTATTTCCTTCTGGGATCTGCATGTACCACATCCGTAGCTCATCCTGAAGTTCTCCAAGAGAATAAGACAAAGTTTATAGTCTAAATATTATTATGAGCTAATAATATTTGACTGTTCTATATTTAGACTGAGCAGTCACTCCGCTGTGATCTAAAAATAGAAGTCCATCTATTTTTTCCCAATTTGACCAATCATCCATAAACAGCAACCTGCAATCCATAGACATGATCCATATGTCTAAAAATAGACATAGTCTAAAAATAGACTTGCGCCAAAAATAGCCTGCGGGCCCACTTAGTGAAGGCGAATCTTTTCACTAAGCTCCATCATCTTGTTGCAATCTCAACACCAAGGTGTCGACCAACAGCTCCACATTAACGACTAGGACATCCACAGAGATAGCCAACATAAACAAAGTACAAAAATTCAGAACAGGAAGAGGATTACCCTTAGGAAAACTATCTGTGGGCTTGCGGTTGTGCCCCTGAATTATGCCATCAATCTCTACTGTCGTCTGCCCAACCGAAATGCTGCATCTCAGAGCACAGAACAGGGTGAGAAATCCATGGATCGCCATAGTTATAACCCAGAGAATGTTGCATCGAACGACGCCGAGCATAAATGTCGATCCCATTCCCGATCTGAACTTAATTACATACCTGCTCTCGCATGTTTTAACCTCCCGGGAAGCCATGCCGCCTTGCAGCTGGCGGTACAGGGCGTTAAATGTTTGCATGGAGAACCGTGCGAGCATGCCTACCACCCGGATCCGGGAAATTGGTTGATGAACATTGAAAAATATTAAAAGAATTATTTTATGGCACATTTTATGTTGACACCTAATCATAGGGATTGGGTGAACAACTATAATTAGTGTAAATAGATAATAGAAAAGATGAAGAATCATCGGGAAATGAACTGAATAGTCTCTCCCTCTTGTATGTAATGATAAACGTCCTGAATGAATAATATGATTTGATTTGAGGAATTACCTCCTGGTTTGACATGGTATCAGAGCCAATGCCACTTTTGGCTTCCCTCTTTAATTTGTAACTCCTATTCTACCTATGTTCTGAATCCTTTGCAGACTAACATCTCTCATATCACCTGCAACTCACTATTATTCTATTGACTCTAGCACCATCCACAACCATCAAGCCTACCAGGCCCATATGCCTTCTAAACCCCACGTCCCACTCAGATAACCTTGCTAGAGGACCGAGTTTGTGCTACCTGGAAATGATATAGTGCGGTGAGCCTCCTCCATGTTGTGTGAATGGATGTACTGAAATGCTATGTTGAAACACCCCCACACGATATCCACTTTCATATGCATTTTAATATTCCACCACTGCCCATACCATATATTCCAATGTCATATATATATACATGTGTTTTCTGCATATGCATGTATTCACCTCCTTCTGTCATATATAACACTGCTCTACCCACTGCGCATATTGACCTTGGATATGCTGCATACCACACTCTATTTTTTACCATTGCATTGAATGTATATTGCTGGTACCATACCTCCCACTACAAATCACTGGTATCATACCATTGTTTCCCTATGACATCACGCCTCTCCACATTAGTTTACATTGCTTTTTAATACATTTCCCATAGGCCATATCGTTGTTTGGTGATATGCTGCCATGGTTTGGTGATACGCTTCCATGGTTTGAATCTGCTCCCATTTTTTTTTAACTTTGATATATGTGTTAATATATGTGGTTTTGTTAACATATGTGTTTTAATATAATTCCATAGCCCACATACCATATATCATTGCCTTACTGCCTCCCAATACTGCTCTCCAATTGCGTTGGCCCATTAATATCACATTAATACTGTTATCCCATTACTCCCCATCGCTATCTGGTAAATCTACTTCAGTTTATGGTTGTTGAATATAACCAAATATGCCTATCATATATACATATCAAAACTATATTTTACTACAGTGCAATTTTTTTTTCTTTTACACAGCAAGTGCAAATTGTTTTACCAGTAGAAGAGCAATTTTTTCCCACAGTACACAGATTTTATAATGCATTCAACCATATATATTGTGGGAGTAGTTCTTACTAGCAAGGAGAACTATCATGAATGGTCTCGAAAGATAAAACACACCCTCATTTTCAATAAGTTGTGGAAAGGAATGTGTGTTGGAGATAGGGACAAAGAGCCATAACAACCTACCTCAGACAATGAGTTCACCATTTGGGAAAATAAGAACAACAAGGCCTATGCGTTGATTGCAGCATCAATAAATGAAGAGGTGAGTCACCATATTTGACCATTTTCAAATGCTTTAAAATCGTTACAAAAACTGAAGGAACTCTATGACACACTCTGCACTTGAATTTGTTCAACTCATGATTGAACTCTTTACCCTTGAATTACAAAATAATGATCCTCTTGCTCTTGCATCAAAAGTAAAATCTATAATGCATGATATCAAAGTCACTAATGTTGAACTAGATATTCCTCTGATAGCTTTTCTCAAGGCACTTTATCCCACTTACTCAAATTATCTTCAGTCATTGCAAGCAAATGGAAACCTCAAAGATATTACCTTTGACTCCCTTGTGAAAAAAATTGCTGAAAGAGAGAAAACTTTTTGGGAAGAAGACAACTCTTGAATCTTCTGAAGAGGTTGCGTGCCTTGCTCATAGAGAAAATAATCTTGCTCAGGATTCTTCCAGAGGAAGAGGCGGTCAAAGAGGAAGAGGAAGAAATTTCAAAGGCATGGGGGCTAGACACTCTCAAGGAGAAAAGTCAGATTTGCACTACATACGCTGCAAAAGAGATGGATCACATGATGCATCCACATGCAAGTTGCCTTGGGATAGAATTGAGCAGGAAAGAAACCAACCCAAAGGTAAAACTAATGACAGAGACAAAGGTAAAGCACCTGAATCCACTCACTATGTTGTGGCACACTGTAAAATTGGAGTAAATGAAGACTTATTTAATACTTCACTTGCCTCTTGGAAAAATGATTGGTTGTTTGATTCAGGAGAAACTTGCCACGACTTTTAGAAGAGATTTTTTTGAAGAATTTACTGACAATGTTGATGGAGTAGTATATTTTGTAGAAAAATCAAAACTCAAGCCATTAGGACTTGGCAAAAATCAGGCTCAAATTGCCTAGTCTTCTAGAATTTCTTTTGCATCATGTTCTCTATCTCCAACAACTGAGGAGAAACTTGTTGTCCTTGGTCCACATCCGCCAGCAAGGGCACTCCATTCATATGTTTTATGGAAAGCTTTAGGTGACAAAAGCATCAGACCACTCACTTGTCATGACAGGGATAGAAGAAGAAAGGCTTCTCAAGCTGCAGGGTACCTCTGCTCGTGCACAAAATTTCTCATACAATTCTCATTATGAAGAAGGTACATTTCTATCAAGTTTATTATGGCATGCTAGATTTGGACACTTGAACTATGATAGCCTCTGCTTGTTGGAGAAAAATGGTGTTACTGGTTTTCCTACAATTCTTAGGAAACTTAAGCAATGTGATGTTTGCATTCTAGGAAAGCATATCAAACAATATTTTCATGATTCACATTCAAGAGCACATAGAACACTTGAACTCATTCATTCAAATTTATGTGGTCCAATTCCTGTTCCTTCTGCAAATGGAAATAAATATATGATGACATTTATTGATAATTACACCAAAATGTGTTGGGTTTATTTATTGAAGAACAAATCTGAAGCTTTTCAAACATTCAAAAACTTTCATACATGCATTGAAAATGATGCACAATCTAATATTGGCTCTATTCGCACTGATAATGGAAAAGAATACACTTCAAATGAATTTGAAAACTATCTTCACCAACATAGGATCAAACATCAAACAATTGTGCCTTATAATCCCCAACAGAACGGAGTAGCTGAAAGAATGAATATGACAATCTTAAATATGGTACGCTCCATGATGTTTTAAAAAAATGTAAAATTGATGTTTTGGCCTGATGCAGCTATGTGCTGTATATGTAAAGAATAGATGTCCATCTAATTCTATTAGAAACAAGACTCCTTATGAAATGTGGTATGGGTACATTCCTTCGGTAAAGCATCTCAGGGTCTTTGGTTCCACATGTTATGCCTTGATACGAAAGGTACATAGAAACAAACTTGGTGCAAGAAGTCGTAAGTGTATCTTCCTGGGGTATTCAAACACCTCCAAAGCATACAGTCTCTATGATGAAGTCAATAGAGATGTAATCTTTCTTGAATCATCCAAAATTGACAATGTTGTTGAGCAACAACTTGATCACTTGGATAGATTTGCAAATGCAAAATCATTTCAAGAATTTGATAGTCAAATTCCACATCTTGAAGGGGGGATTCCTATACTAGGTCAACCTATGAAATCTTCTTCTGAAGCACTCTTTCCCCCGCATGAAACTCCAACAATGGATGATACTTTGAGTGATGTGATTGACAGAATTGGGAGACTCAATCTTGATTCAGTCCCAACTCAATCAACAGAGTAGCCTGGACCATCTGAGAAAGGTCCCCCAAAGTGGCCGAAAAATACACTTGAAAGTGTTCATCCTAATGAGGTCGGAAAGACAGGAACTAGAAATTCAAACCAACAAAATGGAGGTGATGTAGATGACTCTGATTCACCTTCCGATATGGATGTTTCTTATGATTGTGAATTGAATTTGTCTACATATTTCAAACCAACTTCCTTCAAAGAAGTTGCTTCTCATGATGAATGGAAATAAGTGATGAAAAAGGAGTATGATGCCCTGATAAAGAATTGCACTTGGAAGCTGGTTGATCCTCCATTGGGAACCAAACCAATTGGCTGCAAGTGGGTCTACAAAAACAAGTATAAAGCTGATAGCTCACTTGACAAGCACAAAGCAGGCTTGTGGCAAAAGGTTTTGCACAGAAGGAAGGGGTTGATTTGAGGAGACTTTTGTCCCCACAACAAAATGGGCTACCATCCGGACACTTTTTCCCTAGCAGCTCAGAATGGTTGGAAAGTCCATCAAATGGATGTAAAAATTGCTTTCTTGAGTGGAGATCTAAAAGAGATAGTTTTTATGTCCCAGCCTAAAGGATTTTCTATAAAAGGACATGAACATAAAGTATTCAAACTTGTGAAATCCTTGTATTGCCTCAAACAAGCACCGCGAGCCTAGAATAAAAAACTAACTGAGCATCTTTTGAAACTCAATTTCAAACATTATGATCTTGATGATGCAACTTTGTTTGTCAAGAAGGTTGGAAAAACAGTTGTATATCTTGTTGTATATGTAGATGATCTTTTGATGACAGGGAATAATGAAAGCTACTTTGCATCCATAAAGAAGGAATTGAGGAAAGGTTTTGAAATGACTGATTTGGGCTATGTTCATTACTATCTTGGTATTGAAGTAACTCAACATCCGAAGTCCATACTCCTTTCTCAAAAGAAGTACACTGGAGATCTGTTGAACAGGTTTGGCATGACAGAATGAAATCCTCTGACTACTCCAATGGAACAAACTTTAAGCTCACATCCATTGAAGGAAAAGAATTTGAGGATGCAACAAAGTATAGACAACTTGTAGGAAGTCTCAACTACCTAACTACTACCAAACTAGACATTTTGTTTGCTGTTGGAATCCTCTCCAGGTTTATGCAAAAGCCTTGTGAGGGACATTGGTTTGTTGCAAAAATAGTTCTAATGTACTTGAATGGAACTCAAGACTTTGGAATCAAGTATACATAGGTGGACAACTTCAACTTAATTGGATACTCTGATTCATACTTTGATGGAGACAAAGAAACTGGGGTATCTACTTTAGGTTATGCTACGAGTCTTGGATCAGTTGCTGTCTCCTGGAGATCACGCAAACAACTAGTTCCAGCCGATTCCACAACAGATGTAGAATATGTGGTAGCAGCTGAGGCAATAAAAGAAATTGTGTGGCTCAGGAAAATTCTTGAAGATTTGCAAGTAAAACAAGTACAATCGACTCCACTCATGATTGACAATACCTCGAAAATAAAGTTGGCCAAGAACCCGAAGTTCCATGATCGAACAAAGCACATCAATACTAAATATCATCTGATTTGACATCATGTTGAGGCCGAAACAACCCATCTCCACCATTGTTCCACTAATAAGCAAATTGTAGACATCTTCACCAAAGCGCTTGGAAGAGAAAAGCTTGAAAGATTGAAAACGATGCTTGGACTCACCAACATCCATTCAGATTAAGGGGGGGAATGTTGACACCTAATCATAGGGATTGGGTGAACAATTGTAATTAGTGTAAATAAATAATAGAGAAGATGAAGAGTCATCGAGAGATGAACTGAACAGTCTCTCCCTCTTGTATATAATAATGAATAGCTTGAATAAATAATATGAGCTTGATTTGAGGAGTTACCTCCTGGTCTGACATTTTATATTATCAGATTTAATTAATTAATTTTTTAATAAAAAATAATTAAATTATAATTTTTTTATTATTATTATTATTATTATTATATGAGTTAAACGTATATACATTTAAAATATTATGTAACAAGATTCTTAATCATGGAGATTCATCCCTACTTTATATTAGAGATTCCTAACTTGTAAATAAGTTTGGTTACAATATCATGGTTTACTAATACCACATGCCCAAAAAACCATAACTCATGTTTATATGACATTTTCTTTTTAATTAATCAATTTAACTAAAATGGCAGAAAGAACATAACTACTTTTAAGATAAATCTTAACCTTTAATCTGTAAGAATATTTTAGAATATTCCATGGAGTATAAATTCTTACAATCTACCTAATAATTGTTTATATTTAAATTAAAATTCTCAAAGCCTTATTCCAAAACAAACATGCTTATCGAGGTAAATAATATTGGAATAAGGATGTTACTAGAAATTTATGACTAATGGTTTTGCGTTCTTCCTTTCTTTTTCTTTTTTTAAATAAGTTAAATCCTTCTATTGATCACAAAATTGAGTACATATTGCATCATTCCGTAGCCTACCTAAGCCTACCACATTAGAACCTAAACCATAGGTAAAATTGTAGAGCTTTGGTCCACAAAATCAAATGTCTATCAACATATTCTACAAAATAACATATCAACCTACATAACCATGGACTATCAACCATCTATAGAGTGGAATAACTAACCTAAAACTAGTATCCAAATAAACCAAACTAATATCATAACAAAAAGAAGTAATAACTAAAATAATAACTTGATTCAAGTAGGAAGTCATGATGAAGTGGAGACATCAATGGGCATCGAGTTCCCTGGACTATTTGGGGGAACTTGTCCCTTTCCTTGCAAAATAATAGCCTCCATGCATGCCATGGAATCATCCAAGTCCTGGAAGATAAATTGTGGTTCCTCCACTATGAGGAGGAGCTCATCTTGAGTGTCATTCATGGCAAGAAATACTTTTCCAAGTTTAGATTTCGGGTGCTAGTAAAGGTTAATAATATGAAGATATTAGTTTTTTCTACCTCTAGTGTTGCTTGTGTTAGGGACACGATCAATGATTATAGAAAGGACTGTAGAATCAGAGTGTTGTCCCCTATCATGAATGATTTCCTCCTTGACAAAATGAATTTATTTTTGGATTTTTGGGGGTTTTGTTGAGGGTAAAATCTAGCAGAGGATTTTTCTCTATTACATGCTCTAGTTCCATTGAAATCTCACTTGTCACCTACTCCTCTATGGGAGTGAGCCTTTTTTTGGGTAGAGGAAAACATGAGAATAATCCAACTAGTGGATAGAATAGTGTTTTAAAGAAATTTGACCAAGGTTAGGAAGGAATACCAACAACATTTTGGAACAAAATATATAAAGGAAGACTAGTGCTAGAGGCAAAGAAAGTGCCCCCACCCAACAAAAAAAAAAAGGCCAAATTCAGGACCAACAAAACATGGAAGAAATGCTAAATGACTTGAGAGGGGAGAGAACAATTGCATCCAGGTATTGCCTAGGGAATAAACCAATGACAACAAAAATTAGACTACTCAATATATAAAACCAAAAGAAGTACCAGAGAAAGAAGATGCCCCAAGAAGCGTAATGTAGACATGTCACAAAGGAATCTGAAGTATATTTCCACTCTTGAGAACATAGACTATACCTCACCAGTGCTAATGAGGTGAGATCCAAGAATAAAGAGGAGATTCACCCAGAGAGTGGATAAGCAACCAAGGAAGTTCCAATAGACATCATATGCACCCAATGCACCATTGTACAATTTATCTAACCAAGAGGATGGAGAAATCATGCTAGGAGGACTTGGTCCTTCTTATAAAGGCAAGTTGACCTAATAGAATGTAGATCCAAAATCACATCGAGAAACCAAAAGAAATCATTCCCCAATTGAAAGAAAGCAACCTGTAGGAATGGAAAATCAGAGGCATGGCAACAGTAGTAAATCATTTGTTAACGTCATGGTACTCATAGTCATCATTAACCATACCTTGATAAACCAACTACAATCAAAACAAATATCATTTTCTTTTCATAACATTGATGCATTTACACGTGAATTGAATTCCCATGAAAGCTGAAATAAATTTCTTACAATGTAGTTGCCCTGTGGGGGAGGGTGGTAACCGCGTTGCTCTCCTCTATTACTTGGGGTGACAACAAGTTTCCCACTTTCCAACCCTTCCCCTTCCCCAGTGCACCTCCCCACCCCATCTTGGGTGAATAGTTGGTTTATGTTAAAATATATTTAATACATTTTATTCAAACTATTAATTAACTAGATTATTCTTACTTCCTTGAAAATACAATAAAGAAATATGTAACATAACCTTTGATTAATGTCATGATATAACATAGTTATTCAATAATATTGCAATTCAACATAAATCAACAAATGTAAACATCAGATTGCAACATAACCATTAATGAACATTGCAATCCAACATAATGTTTTGAGAACATCACAATGCAACATAACCATTAATGAACATTGCAATTCATAATCCTTCAAGGTCATCACAATGCACCATCAATATTGATAAACATCATAATGCAAAAAAAACCATTCAGGAATGTGGGAATTCAATATAATTATTAGGGAACATGACAATCCAACATAACCCTTGAGTTACACCACAATGTAACATAACCCTTTATGGATATTGCAATGCAACTAAATAATTGAGAAATATAGAAATTTGACATAATTCAACCAAGATAAACATCATGTGACATTACCATACTAAACCATGGTTAAATATAATCAACATGGTCAATCATAATCAACCATTACTAACCATAATCAATGTGGTCAAGCATAGTGAACCATGGCCAACTATAGACAATTATGGTCAATGTAAGTCAACCATGATAAACATTACGATGTGAATTTTTTTAAGAAAGATGAAAATTTAACCCCACTTTAAGGAACATTAGATTGCGACATAATAATTGAGGAACATAGAAATTTGACCCAAGTCAACAAGATAAATGTTACAATGGCACATAACCATTGAGGAACATTGCAATCCAACATATCCTTTCATGAACATCACAATGCCACTTAACCATTAAAAATTATGCATTTTGACATAATTCCACCAAGATGAATGTCACAATGCACCATAACCATTAATGAACATCACAAATCTAACATAATCCAAAATTATTATGTGTGCACCAATACTAATGAGAAACATATCAATTCCATATGAATTGATCAAGATGAATATCACAATGCATCATAATCATTCTGGAACATCGCATTGAACATAACCCTTAAGGAATTTGTGACATAAACCTAAATCAATATCACCATGTTACATAACCATTTAGGAATGGAGCAATTTGACATAAGCCAATGAAGATGTATGCCACAATGGAGGCTTATGGAGCATCACAATCTAACATTATCCTTTCTTTATGTCATAATGTGACAACTCATTATGAATGTTGTGATGTCACACAACAATTGAGGAACATAACAATTTGACATAATTTAACCAAGATGAACATCAGAATACAACATTATCATAGTAAAACCCAAGTTAAACATACTCAATATGGTTAACCATAATCAACAAGGTCAACCAAAGTCAACCTTAATTAATGTTAGCTAACTAAAGAGAAACATGGTGATATGTAATGGAGCAGATTAGTAATGTTGTGCTAATACCCCATTTAGAATATAAAAATGTGCTTGAGGTTTGTAATCCAAAATCGTAAGTAAAAACATGAATTGTATGTGTGTTTACTTAAGTTAGTTTCATGAAGAAAACTTAACATGAAACCAAAACACTGAATGGAAGCATGTATCACTCAATAATGCACTAGAAATTGATAAAGGATTTCACCCCTCCTGGGCTACATCTCCTTGGATAAGCTCTAAAGGCATGACCCCTTCTCATTATGCTCAAAATTCTCCAGTAATAAAGAGTACAGAAGTGTGCTGACAAAAAGAGTGGCTAGTTTCCCCTTCAAGGAAACATTATTCTACAAATAACTCTCACTCTAAACACATGACAACCTATAGTTAGTCATGAAACAATCAACAACCTAAGGGCTCTCAAATCAAGACCCCCTACTCCAACTTTCAAGAGCATAGACAACACTGTAATACACTTGAAGTACTTAAACAAGTCTCTTTCTCCAAACACATAATATATAGAAAAGAAGAAATAAAGCTACAACTATTGTAATGGCTGTTGCAAAAAGAACATGGAGGCTGGAAGACCCCTACAAGGTCATCTCCATGTTCATACTCCTCCATAAATTGAATCAACACTCTGGTTGACCAGAGCAACCATAGGCTTCACTTTGCAAAAAAACTTATCCAGAAGTGCTCCTTTGATCCTGAAAATTGTTACAATCAGTTCAAAATGTCCAAGAATGGCTACCTAGCCTCTTTTTGCATCCCATTTGGTTGAAAATGCCTTAGTTATGACTTCTGTCAGTCTTTCCACAATTTTCTCCTCCAAATATGGCTTACTGCCAATTAAATTCATTAGTCGGAGTTAAATCTAGTAGTTCTACTGAAATCAGCGGTCCCATCAACTTCCAAGCCTATCTCGCAGTTAAGGCCAAGTGGTCACATACAAAGTGGTTAGACCGACAAAAAAGGCGACAGTTTCACAGCCCTGTTGGATATCACAATCGGCGGAAAAACTGTGGTGAAGGTCTGCGAACAAAAACGGGCGATGTGTGATGGGATATCGACAGACCCAACGGACGATTAAACAAAACCTATAGTCGCATCTCATTTGGGACTTATCGCTCATCACAATCAGAAGATAACCTCAAGCCCAAAAAATAGGCATTCTATGATACACGGACCCGCCAGGATTATAAAACACAACATATAGAATATTACATATGAGGACACTATCACAATTGCAATCGACAGCGGTCGGGGTGTTACTTCATGCTCCTGCTGCGATCTGCAATTGTGATTTTGTCACATCACAACCGAGCTTCCCCAGGGCCAATTCTCATTCCTCCTTTGACCTGCGATATGCGATATCACAATCAGAGCCAGGATCCTGCCGGGGGCTAATTCTTAACACTTCCCTTTGGGTGATTGTGATATGCAATTATCACATCGCCACTTGCCTAGGGGCGATTCTCCTTATGCCACTCCTCTGTTTTTCTCCAATATGTGATATGTGGGACCCAATGGCAACCTACCACTTGGCACTTCCCTATTCGCTGGAATCTTTTCCACATCATCTAATCTTGCCACATGTCC
Organism: Pinus taeda; assembly: GCA_000404065.3. Classification (NCBI taxonomy): domain Eukaryota; kingdom Viridiplantae; phylum Streptophyta; class Pinopsida; order Pinales; family Pinaceae; genus Pinus; species Pinus taeda. The sequence continues at coordinate 74,065 of APFE030973594.1, forward strand.
AAGTCAAACACGAACTTTGACTTGCTATAACCCCTACATACGAGTTTAGATTTGAGTTTCGTTCACACCGTTGAATTCAAAATGTCGACCTCTTCGATCTAAAGCTAATCTTATCGATATTCTGACACTTTGATTTTTTTTGGCAAATTTTGAGCTCCTGATCACTACTTCCCCATTGAAAAACTTTTGGTCTCCAAAATTTTACTTTCAGTTGTTCAACATTTGAAGGTACAATTCCTTCATTTTTCCAAACTGGATCCAATCGATGTTTATAGTGCCCTAACTTGTACTTGTCTTGGCCTTTTTTCAAGCTAAACTTAAAATATAACTTGACCAAAGAATTCAAGTTCAATGTTCTTCTAGACTTGTCCAAGTCACTATTGCCATCCAAAACAACATCCTTTCCAAGAAGAATTTTAAGGTGCTCATCTACAAAATCCTTATTGAGGATAAGATCCTAAAAAATGTTTCCAAATGACCAAAAACAAGCCTCACATAGTGAATACTTGTATAACTTGAGTGCTAAACACATTTGGAACATACTAAATGTTTTGTGACTACTCATACAACAATTTTAAAATCAACGGTTTGAGAAAGAATTTTACAAAATGGAATAAAATTGACTCCCAAATTTTCCATTCAAATTGACTATCAACAAGCCAAACTAGCATTGTAATGCTTAAAGAAAACACTGTTGCATATACGTGATTTATTTATGAAAATCAATTTTTAAAGTTACCAAACTATGGGGATATGCAACTAGTGCAAAACAAAAATTTACGAACTTCTGCTATACAAATAGTTCACCCATTTCTTACCCAACTAGGTAAATGAACCCTCTATTTGAACTTTCTCTTCTTCTAAAGCAGCTTCAGGGATGGTTGCATCTTGTGCCATTTTGGTGCTTTCATGATTTTCTTGCCCTTACCATGATGAAGTTGTGGAAACAATTTCCAACACTTCTTGACCCAATGCCCATTGATATTGTAGTGAGTACAAAAGTTCTTTTGAGCTCCTCTTGACTCACTTGCCTTTAACCTTGGATGAGATTTTCTCTTTTCGGTCTCAACTCCATTAGACATAAACATCTTCTTGATGATTGATTTCCTTTTATCGCACTTATCTACACAATGGTTAGATGAAAGGAAAAAGGTGCATGGTAACATATTCCTCAACATGTTATTCAAATCTGTGTGTTGTTTACCATTATGAACAACATTTGAATTAACAACATAGATATACCTGTATTTGTTGTCCTTTGGCTTACGCTTCTTGCATGAGGAACTTGAGTGGAAAGAAGAATTTAGCTTCCCTTCTACTTCAACTTTTTCATCTCTCTTTGGAGATGTTTTTCACTTCAAGTCCTCCTTGCACTTGAGGAACCAAGCAAGAACCAATTCTGGATTTAAATCCCAACATCTTGCCTCCTCATGTCCTCTCTTACGGCAAAAGGAACACGATATCCATGTGTTGTCGCTAGAAGGCCATTCTTCTTTCTCTATATAGCCTAAACCTTTGTATTTAGGCCTCTCCTTGGCCTTAATTAGATTTTTAATGCCTTAATGGTTTACTCGAAGGCCTCCTCCCTTGTAACTGATCTTGGTCAAGAGCTTGGATCCAATGCCTTTACTATGTTTTTCAAAGGCTCCATATGAATTTACATCAACACTTTTGCATAAGGAAGAAGCATGTAAATTCTTACCATTTGCCGCATCTTTTGATTGGCATACGAATATGTTTTCGAACTCCCTTTTGATTTTAGATGTGTCCTCTTGGAATCTTTGGCTCTCTTCTTTCGGCTCCTTGAATTTGGGTGTTGATAGAACCTTATATTCCACATCATGTGGAAAAAAGGTACAAACTTGTCCATCTACCTTCTCTGAGGAACTTTCTAGACTAGCATCTTGCATAAGAGTTGTAGAAAAACATCAAGATCATGGAGAATATGGTGGTTTATCACCATTCTTGTCACCTTATTCCCTTGGAGAACATTCTACTCTTGGACGTCTAGAGCTTTCACCTTGCAATTTGGTATTCCTCTCTTCATAGAGGATTTTCACCATTTTTACCATGTCTAAGAAAGCCTTTCTAAAAGCCTTCACATCCTCTGAAATTCTCACAGGCTCTCCTCCTTGGGACATGCTTTGCTTGAAGCTTCTACTATAAGTTGAGGTAGAACTTGGTGGTAGATATTGTAACAAGATTGCTCTCCTTTCCAAAACCTTCTCCTCAATGAGCTTCAAAACACATTCACTTGCAAACAACAGTCAATTCCTCCTTGCACAAAGAAAACCTATGCTTTGATACCAACCTGATCTACAATAGAGAAGATTAGTAATGTTGTGCTAATTCCCCATTCAGAATATAAAAATGTGCTTGAGGTTTGTACTCCAAAATAGCAAGCAAAAACATGAATTTTATGTGTGTTTACTTAAGTTAGTTTCATGAAGAAAACTTAAAACATGAAACCAAAACACTGAATGGAAGCATGTATAAATCAATAATACAACAGCCATTGACAAAGGATTTCACCCCTCATGGGTTACATCTCCTTGCATCAACTCTAAAGGAATTATCCCTTCTCATTATACTCAAAATTCTTCAATAATAAAGAGTAGTGTGCTGACAAAAAGAATGGCTAGTTTCTCTTTCAAGGAAACATTCTTCTATAAAGAGCTCTCACTCTAAACTCATGACAAACTATAGTTAGTCATGAAACAATCATCAAGCTAAGGGCTCTCAAATCAAGACCCCATACTCCAACTTCTAAGAAAATAGACAGTACTACAATCCACTTGAAGTACTTAAACAAGTCTCTTTCTCCGAACACATATAGAGAAAAGAAGAAATAAAGCTACAACAATGTTGTAATGGCTACTACAAAAAACACATGGAGTTTGGAAGACCCCTGCAAGGTCATATTCATCTTCATACTCCTACATAAATTAAAATCAACACTCTAGTTGACTAGAGCACCCATAGGCTTAACTTTGCAAAAAGGCTATCCATAAGTGTTCCTTTGATCGTGAAGCCTATTCCAATTAGTTCATAATGTCCAAAAATAACTATCTAGCCTCCTTTTTCATTCCATTTGGTCGAAAATTTCCTTAGTTATGAATTTTGTCAATCTTTCCTCAATTTTATCCTCCAAATTTGGCTTATCTCCAGTTAAATTTATTATTTGGAGTTAAATCTAGTAGTTCTGCCGAAATCAGAGGCCCCGCCAACTTCTAAGCCTATCACGCAGTTAAGGCCGAGGGGTCACTTACAAAGTGGTCAGTCCGACGAAAAAGGCGACAATTTCACAGCCCTATCGGATATCACAATCGGTGGAAAAACCCGTGGTTAAGGTCTATAAATAAAAACAGGCAATGTGTGATGCAATCAGCGGACCCAACGGACGATTAAAAGAAACATATAGTCACATTGCATCCAAGACCTATCACTCATTTCAATCGATAGATAACATTAAGCCCAAACAATAGGCACTCTGTGATACACAGACCTGTCGGGATTATAAAACATAACATATAGAATATCGCATATGGGGACACTACCGCAATCGCAATCGGCGGCGGCCAGGGTGTTACTTCAAGATCCCATTGCGATTTGCGATTGAGATTTTGTTGCATCGCAATCAGGCTTTGTTGGGGCCGATTCTCATTCCTCCTCTGACCTGCGATATGCGATATCGCAATCACAGTCGGGATCCTGTTGGGGGTCGATTCTTAACACTTCCCTTTGTGCGATTACAATATGTGATTATCGTGTTGCCACTTGACTAGGGCCGATTCTCCTTAAGCTACTCCTTTTTTTCTCTTTTATATGCCATATGCGGGACCCAATGGCATCCTACCACTTGGCACTTGCCCATTTGTTGGAACCTTTTCCATGTCATCCAATCTTGCTATGTGTCCAAGTCAAACTTGAACTTTGAATTGCTCTAACTCCTACATACGATGTCAGATTTGAGTGCCATTTGCACCATTGAATTGAGAATGAAGAGCTCTTCAATCTAAAGCTAAGATTATAAAGATACTGACACTTTGATTTTTTGGCAAATTTTGAGCTCCCGATCACATGGTCAACATAAATCAACATGATAAAAATTGCAATATGAAAAAACCATTGAGGAATGTGACAATATAACTATAACATACCCCTGCTATCTCCAACCCTGACTAAGGATATAAGGAGGTAATAACTATGTTTATCGAATCCCCAAGGTCCAAATATAGAAATAGGATCCGTTTTTTTCACTTTATTTTACCTTTGAGAAACTCAAGACGAATGATACCATCACTTTCGTCTCATCAAGATGATTTGGATGATATAATTTGTACTTTGATTTGACCTCTGGATACAAAGATATGTCCATCCAAATATTAGTCACTCAATTAGTTCCATATCACCAAGCTACCATGCAATTCCCAGGTGGTCCCCACATGTCTATTCCATATGACCTCATCACCACCACATGGAAATGTTACCATAGTTGCTAACTCATTCGTATTGGTCACATAATACCTCACTATGAAGCAGTGTAACCCAATCCATAACAAATATGCATTTTCTAACTCGTTCGTATTGGTCACATAATACCTCACTATGAAGTAGTGCAACCGAATCCATAGAAAATATGTATTATCTGAAGGGTATTATGGAAGTAGGCCCCTCGATGGCCATGTCACCATGGAACCAACCTTCTTGGAGTTAACTCGTTCCACCCCCCACAGTTTATTTTAGGGAAAACCATTTTGGGACTACGTGGAGCCCTGGGGGTCCCTTCTCCATCGTGTCCTATCAGTCGCAGAAACACTCACTTAGCCCACTCCTGCCACAACATCCCAAATATCGAGTCTTGGAATTTATTCGTGCAACCCCTAGTTGTTTCTTAGGGGGACAAAGTGTTAGGTTACGTGGAGCCTGCCACGCCTACCGACACCTCAACATAGTTAATCATCCAACCGTGTGGTCCCACTCTCTCCCACCTATACTTTGGGCTCCACCATTGCACATCACCCTAACCCTTATGCCAAACAATTCGCTTCTCAGCCATTCTTGAAAACTTTCGGGAAACAATGTCTTGAGATGGAAAACTTTCATCAAATAACACTAATGTTTTTAATCTCATAATGAAGTTCTTCGACTCTTTCAGAGATTACCTTCGCTTGAATTTAGTGAGGTGACATCAATTATCCACATGGCTTGTGGGCCCCACTAGACATTCAACCTTATGAAATTAAGGTGGTTCGCGTTAATGATTACACAACATTTCTCTTCAGCGGATTGTGCAAGGCTCGTTCTATAAGCTCCACTTCCAAGCCATCCTAAGGGTAAAATATTGGGTGTTTCCTATGGCCTCCCTTTGAAACCTCTAGGGTAGAAGTCCCTAGGGTCATCGAATGGTGGTACCATGGCTTATGATTAATGGCACAAATCACTTCTTCCCAAGCACTCAGTCATAACACCTGGTCAAAGGGTAGAGAAGGGTTTAAGCACTTCCTCCACATTGTTAAGGTTCCAACCCTTGCATGCATGCATATAATTATGCATAGACAATAAATAAGAAACCCCCTTGGAGTTATCCCTCTTGAGCTTTCTAAGACTCGACCATGGCCATGAATCACTATACACATATAATTATGTACATGAACCTTTGCATGTAAATGTATGAGCGTAGTGTTATCTCTTCTAAGCTTATAATTTAAGAATTAGGGCTCAATGACCAATTTATATTGATTAGGCCATCATATGAGTTATTAAATACTTGTCTATCCCCCATAGTCGCACCATTTTGACCTTCATTCGAACTCAAGACAATTACAAACTCAACCCCTTCCTTAGAAATAATTCTAGGAACCATTCAACACATTATTATTCCACAAAGCATAATCCTCATTGATGTTATGATCCTCTTAGCAACACGATGATCGACATGAAACAATGATTTTGATTGAGCGTAAACAAGAATTATTGTATAATTAATCTTTTTAGTTAAAACATAAAGATGCAAGTGTCTTGCACAACCATCCAAGTCACATGGAGCTCTAGTACAAGGCTTCAAAATAATAAGTTGTCCATTATGAAAACTATTACTATTCTAAAATCCATCATAACATAAATAATCCATTTGCTCATTAAGTCACATTTTATGCAATCAAAGGCATACATATATGTACAATAAGATAAACATAAGAGATGCTTGCACATGTTAATCACAAACACACTGATCTTATATTATGAGATGGGAAACTAGATTTGGGACTTTGACTCTTCGACCAATCGTAGATGAGCTATATCCAAATCCTTCTTGCAACTATCACCCTCAATCCAGATTCCAGGGTTTGAGGAAGATTTCTAAGGAAAAAACCAAAGCTATAAGATGAAACAAAGACTCCAAAGGACCAACTACCACCACCCACTAACTGAGTTCACCACAGCCAATCTTCAACAAGGACTCTAGAGATCCACCACCTCCACCCACTAGCAAATCAAGAGACTAGTAGCTCTTCACCATGATGCTGAACCAAGGAATCTAGAGGTTCTCCACCTCCACCCTCAATTATATCAGGGAATGCAAAGACCTATGTCTCCACCTTGAATGAAGCAAGGGAATCCAGAGACTATTTTTTCCACCCTCAATGAAACAAGGGAATCTAGAGACTTTATCTCCATCCTCAAATCAAGCTAGGAAATCCAGAGGTTGAATCTCCACCCTCAGTTCAGGAAAAGGGAATCTAGAGGCTGAACCTCCACCCTCAAATCAAGTAAGGGAATACAAAGGTTGAACATCCATTCTTAATCATATAAGCAAAGTGGTTCCACCCAATGAAGGGAATCCATAACTTAGTGTAGAAAACCAAGAAACAAGCATAGGATACCTCAAAATTACTCCTTATTAGGAATCCAATGCGACAAGTCTCCACCCCAATCGTCAAGGGAATCTAGATAGTTCCATCTCCACCCTCCAACACAATGGGGAATCTGGAGAGCACTATCCCCCACCTGAGAGGAAAATTTCCAATCACCTCATGCTTAACCAAAGTATTTACCTTGTCTCCTTTCATTGAGGTAATATAGGACTTACCTCATGCTTCCATCATTGTTATCTCTAATGTCCTCTAGATTGTCGGCATTCTCTACTTCCCCCCTCTAGATCACAATCATCTCGCCCTCCTCCATTCTCTTCCAATTATTTTCTCCTCGTATCTTTGTTTACGCTCTCTATTTATTTCAATATACATTTTTACTACATGTCAAATCACCTCCCTAGCATCGTGTTTTCCTCTATTTTGGAAGAATTGTCATAGTCCGGGGGGATGCCACATTTGCCTTTTGATAGTCTCCTTCCCTATTAGTTGTTACATCCAACCAATAGCCCACTTCCTCTTGTGTTATTTGGCCTTTGCAACTCTACAACACTTTGATCCCTACATTATATTTTGTGTCCTCTTCTTGGTTGTGTTTTTTTCCAAAGAGAAGTGGCCTTGTCCTATCATTAATCTCCTATTAATGGCATAATTCCATCCCATCTAGAATGCACGCCTAATAACCTCTTGGCTTTCATAAAAAATTAATAGCAATCCTAAGAAATTTTCCCTCCTTAGTCTAGAATTTGCATTCCTTGAATCAACCTATATATATATATATATACCATGGTAAGGAAATGACTGAGGCTATAACAAAACCCCTCCCCTGGGGGAACATCATCCTTGATGTTCTATGACCATTTACAACAAAAACAAAACATGTTGAAACAAACATATTGTTTATTGATATTTATATATACTGCTCTATACATTATTTACAATGTTATTTACACTTTCTTTAATTAGAAAAAAAGGGATATGTTGCTTGTATGTGATCAACTAGTTCCTATGTGGCTTCCTTGGGCTCAAAGTGTATCCACTACACTTTCCCTATTGCTTAGTTCTGGAGCATGGGCTTCCTTCGTTCTAGGATGCATAATGGATCTGGCTAGAACCCTCCCTCTGGTTCCACCTATAGAACAAATGGATAAATAACATGATTAACATCTCATACATATATTTTAAACAAGAAAACATGGAAAACATCACGAATTTTCATTGATGGAGGTAAGGCCAATCTATAGGCCATTGTTCCTATCCTTTCATGTATTTCAAAAGGCCCAGAAAAGAATGATGCTAACTTGGCACATGACCCAATCTTTAAGGAAATATTATTGGGTCTAATGCACAAATATACATGTTCCCCAACTTGGAACTCAATTGTGCACTCTATAGCTCTTTTGTTTGTCCTGTCCCACCTTTCATTTCTTTCTGATAGTTTGCACTTCTTGTTCCATTTCCTTCAACATATTAGGCCCAATAAGGACCCTATTCACTGGATCACTCCAGTTGATCAAAGTGTTACAACTCATTTGATACAGTTCTTCAAATGGGCTCATTTTAAGATATTCGTGGTACCCATTATTATATGTGAACTCTACATGTGGAAAGTATTTTGCCCACTAATTTGGATGGTGCATCACATACATCCTCAACATGTCCTCAAGGATCCTATGTTTCCTCTATTTTTTCCCATTTTTCTGGGGATGATAAGCTATATTGAAAGCCAATTTTGTCCCCAAGCCTGCAAATAGTTCCTTCCAAAACCTTGAAGTGAACTTGAAATCCCTATCTCAGCTGATTTTCTTGGGAATTCCATGTCATCTCACTATCTCTTTGATGAATCTTTGAGCCACCTCGCTTGCTAAATTGGTAGATTTGACTGCTATGAAGTGGGCCACTTTCCTCAAAGTTTCAATTACCACCATAATGGAATCATGTTGCTTGGATTTTCTTGGAAATCCTGTAATGAAATCCATGGAAATCACTTCCCATTCCCATTTTTGAATTGGGAATAGGCTGCAATAATCCTGCTAGGTGTTTGTAGTCGGCCTTCGCTTTCTAGCACTCCATGCGCTTTGCAACAAAATAAATTACCTCTCCCTTCAAATTGGGTCAATAGTAAAACTTCTGAGGGTCTTTATCCAGGATGGCCAGAATATGACTTAGCATTAAACTCCTTTTGTATGAGTTTCTTCAAGTCACTTTTAATTGACACATAAATGTTGTTTGTGAATTTGATTAAGCCATCTCCTGTAAGGTGATATTCCTCATTCTTTTCACCCTCATCAACTTGTTGTATCTTTTATTGTACCTATTGATATTTTTCATCATGTTTTCCTTCATTTTTTATTCGCCCCTCAAGGTTTTTTTCCCAAAGAAAAAAATCGAACTTTTTATTAAAATTAAAATTCACATAGTATATGCAATTAAGCATTCAATTTGGCTATATGAAAGCAGATCATAGAGCCCACAGGATACAATCCTGCCTAAAAGAAGAATGTAAAATGAGCTGTTCTTGATATCTAGAAAGTGAGAAAAAATAACCAAATAATCCAATTGGCCTAAGCTTTCCTGCCCTTCTTCTTCTCCACTTTTCACCAACCATCACTGTTGGGAGTGGAGTTGATAATGGCAAGCTGGTTTTCCATTGTGTTTGTTGGTTGTTCCTTGTCTGAATCTGATCCTCGGGGCTATGAGTTCGTTTGGCGCCACTTATTTCCAATTGGAGTTCTTGTTCCTGTTCCAAGTTTTTCTCTTTTTCCTTATTATCCTGAATTTTATCTTCTACTGCATTGTGTTCTACTTTCTTTGCTATAGCTACCTTCATTACAGGATTTTCTATATTCTGCCATCCTTTCAGCTTCCTTTGTTGCTGATTACTCCTATTGGGGTTGGTACGTGGACATGCATTGTCCAAGTGACCTGTTTGTTGACATCCTCAGCATCAGAACGTTGTTTTCTCGTAGTCCAAGGGTTGTTTCCACTGTGTATTATTGAAATTCAGGATTATACTTTCTGGTAAGCCTTGGCTGAGATCTACTTTGACACATATTCTGGCAAAAGTGAATATTCCTTTTAGGTGTCTCTCTACATCGATCTTTAAGTGTTTTCCAAAGGTATTTCCAATAGTGGTTAGACCCTTTTGATGCAAAAAATGTAAAGGGAGGCTATGCAGCCTAACCCATATTGGCATCCTTGATACCACCATAGTATTGGCATCGAAATTGGGAAACCATGGGGTGATGAATAGTCCAGCAATACCCCAAAACCATGGCCCTTGGTTGAGGATTATTTCCTTTTCCTCTTCTATGTGAAATATTACTATGAAAAACCCCTTAGGGTATAGGTAGATTTCACATTTTTTTTTCCAGACTGTATGGATCCATTGATGCAATACATCAGCTCTGGGCCAAAAACCATTAAATCTGCAAATAGCTGTGTATTTGTATGGATCTGAGTATATAGCTTTTACCTCTGGTGTATCGATGGAGATAGACGGGCTCTTCGAAGATTGATCTACAATGTAAGATCCCGGGGGTTCAGTGGCAGTTGTGGGGTTTTTTTTTCCCTTTTCCCTTGGCTGCGTCCTTGAAAGATCCTGTATTTTACGAGCTAGTTCCAGAGCTTTTGGCACCTCCTCGTAGTCTCATATTGAGAATGATAGTAGATCCTGGCTTAATGTTGTAATCTTGCATGCTTCTGTAGTCTTGTAGTGATCGACCCCCATTTAATAAGTGTTGTTGCCTAGCCGGGTAGCCAGTCTAAATGACAATGTTATTCTTCAAATCTATAACACTATCGTTATCATAAGTCCAGATCACGATTGTTTTCCCCTTGGAAATTTTGAACAAAGATTTGAAATCGATTGGGAATTGTCCCATCAGAACCAGAACTGGAAATCTGGGACGTTTGGAGGTATTTCCTTCCCGCAATAGAGGCTTCGACTGCATCTGCTCCAATGATCTTGTAGCAAACGAGTATGGATTTTACGATCAGAAACCTCTGCTTCCAGAAGGTGTTTTCAGTCGTCAGCCAGAGATCCACTACCTTGATTTCTTTTTGGTCTTCGTCATGCTTCAATCCATCTGCGATATTCTTGACTCGTTCCTCCAAATCTATAATGTCGTTCTCCTCGACCCTGCAAGGCAGATCCGAGCAAAACACCTCTGCTTCAGATTTGAGGAATAATACCCATCCTCGGCTCCTTACCCTGGTTGTCGGCATCTCTCCCTCATACCCCGTGCCGTTGCATCCTTCCACTTCTGCGATGATGGTCCCCTTGATCCAAAAATAAGTTTTCAGAATTGATCACACATCTACCTCGTTTGCTAGATCCGAGCAACACACCACAACGGTAGATCTGTGGAAAGAATGCTGACCTTGGCTCCAATCTCCCTCCGTTCTGATATAATTACTTGCCACCACATTCTTGTCTATCTCCGGGCCTTTGTGCTTACTCCTGGCCATCAATGGTAGTCCCTCAACCCTACTCTGTTACCACCTAAGTTTGCCTTGGTCACCAGATCAAATCTGCGGAAAGGTCGTGCCATTAGTAACCTTGCCGCGATTGACCTGGGTAGATTCGATCTGTAGCGGAAAAGAAAAATCTTGTTCCATGCCCATTCCTTAACATTGCTCGTGGTTTGGGATCAGCTCTCCCATCTACAAGAGGCCTTCGATCTGGTTCCAGGGAGCTCCCTCCATTGATTTGCAGAGAGGCGACAACAATGAACTCATTTCCAAAAACCCTAGCCATGGCGTCTCTCAGATCTCCCTCTTCCATTCGCCCCTCAAGGTTAGTACAATAAGAACTTATAATTATTTTCATTCTTCTTCTAAGTGCATCAACAACCTTGTTTTCCTTACGTTTGATATATTTGTTTTCAAAGTCAATTTTGCTAAGTATCTCTAGCCACCTAGCTTGTCTTGCATTCAATTTAGGTTGATCAAATAAGTACTTCAGCCCTTCATGATAAATCCTTCGATTAAATCTTCTGGTAAGGAGGTAGTGCCTTCACATTTTCAATGGATGGATAATGGCAACCAGCTATAGGTCATGGATCACATAATTTAGCTCGTTTTCATTCAACTTTCATGACTCATAGAAAACAACGTGACCTTCCTATGTCAAGACCCCACTAAGCCCCTCTTTGTATACATTGGTACAAACCACAAATTCATTTTCTGGATCTACAATCCTTAACACCAGTGCATTGGTGAGAAATTGTTTTAATTGATAAAATCTTGTTACACATTCAAATACCCACTCAAACTTATTTCCATTTTTCTACAAGGTGATGATTAGATGGCCTATCTTGGATAAGTTTTCGATAAACCTTTTGTAGTAGCATACCAATCCCATGAATGATCTCACCTTTGCCACATTATTTGTTGTTGGACACTCTCTTATGGCTTTGATCTTTTCTGGATCAACTGTTATCCCTTCCTTGGAGGCAATGTGTCCTAAGTAATGGATCTAATATTGGAAGAAATCACACTTATTCATCTTTGCATACAACTTGTACTCTCTAATATGTTTTTATATGATTAGTTTTGTTGTGCTAATAACAATTACAGATTTTAAATATATGCTTGCTTATTGCTTCTTGTACTGGGGTTTCCTCCACTGTTTGTGCATACAATCAGGTAAATTTCCTTAAGTTTAAAAAGACATTCATGAGAAAAATATCTTCAAAATAAATACTGAGAAACAAACATTCAAAGTAAAGTAAACCATCAAAGAGACACTTTAACACAATGTTTTGATGAAGGAGTTCACCCCTCCTGGGCTACATCTCCTTGGTCCATCTTCCATGGTTTGGCCCTCTGTATTAGCTCAATGTGGCAAAATTATGTTTTAAAAAGCTCTATGGTTCCAGATACATACACCAATGTGTTCAGAATCTCCAAATTAGCTAATAACACCTCTTTCTAAGCTCAATTTGGTCGAAAATTGACTTCTCTATGGCTCAGTCAGTATTTTCCTACATTTTCTCTAATTTTGGAATATCTTTGGTTAGCCTCGCTAAATCTGGAGGCAATCCCGAATTTGGGGGCACCACCAAACTTACCACCATTTTAAAATACAGTTAATTAATTTAAATTATGCATAATTAATTTTTAAAATTCGATTAGCGCAGACCTTGTGATTAGCATTAGCTGTAACTGTAACATCCATCAGTTTAATGGGTTGTTCACATGCGATGTTGACATCGCATTAACTGTCAGAGCTAGAGCCGTCGAAGATGACCATTAGAGTTTGTAACAACGTTCACATGGTAATGCTAACTGTCGAAGTTGGTGGGTTGTATATCCACATGGTTAACATGACTTTTGTGGTTTGTTAACATTGCGTTCACATGGGGGAGGGTTGGCCTATGGGCTAGCCCTCCCCTAATTGCCAACCCCATAGCCATTACAAATTGTTGTGGATATTGGTTATGCTAAGAACTACCCGGTAAAGGAGGCGGTTAAGGCATGATGATGGTAGGCTAGAGGTCACGGGTTTGACCTGACCTCTAACCAAAATTTTGCTCCAATGTATATACCTCCAATCCGACCTTTGGGAGGTGCCACGTGGCGGCCTCTAGTCTTGCTATGTGGCATTCTTCCATTGGTCCAAAATAAAACCAATAGAAATGCGCCAACACACCACTATACAATCCAACCAAATGATGCCACTTTTCCATCCCTAATTCATTGTTGGCCAGCATTGACCATGCCTAGTCACCTGCCACATCAGTAGTATAGACTGCTGACTGTGCAGTGACTAGGCATTTTTTTTGCAAATTTCACATGTTTAGAAAAGCGATCAAAACATAATAAATTTCTCATAAAAACTTAGTTTTCAATGAAATGAGTTGTGTTAGGATCGTTTTTCTGAGATGGAAGCGGTTGTTCAGGTTTCGATCCATTATGAGAACTTTGAATTTTGAGCTAAATACAGAGCACCTGATCATTCCTCCCCACTAGAATCCTTTTGGACCCCAAAAGATACTATGATTTTTTTAGCAAGTGAGGGTACAACTCCCTCAACTTCTTGGTCTGCAAACATTTGGCTTCAGAAGGCTTTTGTCCCTTGAGTCCCACTCTAAGTTATTCGACATCCGCTCTCTTCAAAGTATTGTTTCTTTTGTCAAGTATGAGATCCTGCTGAAGTTCATCAAGGTATTATAGTGAAACATCATCTATTGATGGCAGCTGAACATGCTCTCCTTGATCATCAATCAAAGGAGGCTCAAACAATCTCAAATTCTCAACATTGACAACAGAGTATATTTGCATATAAGGAGGCAAATCAAGCTTAAATGCATTGTCACCAATATTTTCCAGAATTTTAAAAGTACCATAATGGTTTGGCTTAAGGTTTTTACCTTCCCCTTGAAGTCTCTCTTTGCTAATATATAACCAAACTTCGTCACCAACTTGAAATTTGTGATCAACCCGGTGTTTATCATGCCTTGTTTTGTCGTTTCTTTGACTTTTCTCAAGTTGTTCTTGCATTGTATGATGTATCAACTGAATTTTCTCTATGAACTTCCTTGCCTTATCAATTTCAGTGTGACCATTGATGGCCACATCTTTCTCAAAGATGAAGTCCAATGGAAATCTTGGAAAGTACCCATAACATGCCTCAAATGGCGATGTGTTTGTGGAAAAATGCTTTGCCCTGTTGTATGCATGTTGTATGTAATAAAACTATTCATCCCACAACTTGGGATGTTTGTTGCAATATCCTCTAAGAAGATGAATAATTGTTCTATTGACCACTTCGTTTTGTCCATACTTTTGTGGATGAAAAGTTGTACTCTTCTTCAACTTTGTGTCCATCATGTCCCACAAATTTGACCAAAAATTCCCAACAAATAGAGAATCTCAATCACTTACAATAGAAGTAGGAAGACCAAAATGAACCCAAATGTTTTGGAAGAAAAGATGAGTTGTTTGTTCAGCTGTTATTTTCTTTTTACATGGTGTTATTATGCACATCTTGCTGAATCTATCTAAAACTACATACAAGTAATCATGGCCTTTCCTTGACAATGGAATACCTCCTACAAAATCCATTGATATACTCTCCCATGGATGTGAAGGTACCAGAAGTGGAGTGTATAAACCAAGTTTCCTATTGCTAGGCTTACTTGTAGCACATAAAGAACATCCTCTTATGAAAAGAGAAGCATTATCCAACATGTGTGGCCAATAACAATACCTTTGAAGATTTGCTACTGTCTTGCCTACACCAAAGTGTCTAGCAATTAATGAAGTGTACGCCTCCCTTATGATATTGTTTATTTCTCCTTGTGGAAGACACAACTTACCCAAGTAATACAATAAATTGTTATGTACATGATAATCCAATTCTTCAATTTGATTTCCTTGACTCAATTTTGCATATACTTCTTGAAAGTCACTATCATTTGCATATTTATCTATGTAAGTTTCATGCAAAACAGAATTATGATTTAGTATAAGAGATGAATTTACAATAGGCCTTGAAAGGATATCGGCTGCTTGATTGTAGATTCCCTTTTTATACGTGATAACCAAATGAAATTGTTGTAGAAAACCCATCCATCTGAAATGTCGTGACTGCTACAACTTTGACTGTGACTGTAAGTACTACAATAGTTGATGGCTGATATGGATGACGATCTCCTTCCCCATAAAATAGTGCTTCCATTTCCTAACACTGCACCAATGCATAAATTTCTTTGTCGTATGTGGGATAGTTAGTTACAACTCCATTAAAGATTTCGGAATGAAATGAAATGGGATTACCATGCTGCAATAAAATTGCTCCCATGGCATAATCGCTTGCATTTGTTTGAATCTCGCATGGTTATCTAAGATCTAGAAGTGCTAATATTGGTGTTGAACTTATCTTTTTCTTCAAAGCATCAAATTCTTTCTGATCTCCCCAATGGAAGACTTTCTTGACACTTGTTGATGCATGTAATGCAGTTGCAATGGAAGAAAAATTAGCAATAAACTTTCTCCAATATTGTGCTGCCCCTAAAAAGCTTCTTACCTTTGTAATTGTATTGGACTTGGCCCAATTCAGAATGACCTCAACCTTAGAGGGGTCTATCTTCAATTCACCTACTCCAACAATGTGTCCCAAATACACCAGAGAAGTCTTTCCAAATTCTCACTTTGACATCTTTAAGAACAAATTTTATTTTCTCAAGACATTGAGTACTTTATTTACATGCATGACATGTTCATCTCTTGACTTGCTGAATATGAGAGTATCATCTAAGTAGACAATGACAAAATAATCTAGAAATTGTCTCAACACATCATTCATTACCCTCATGAAAGTAGTTGGAGCATTTATAAGACTGAAAGGCATAACAAGCCACTCAAACAATCCTTGTTTAGTTTTAAATGCGGTTTTGAAAATGTCTTCTTCCACTATCCTAACTTGATGATAACCACATCATAAATCTAACTTAGTGAAATACTTTTCATACCTCAAATGATCAAGCAACTCATCAATTCTTGGGAGTGGATAATGATTCTTTACTGTGATTTTATTCAGTGCACAGAAATCCACACATATGCGCCAAGTTCCATCCTTCTTTGGCACCAAGACAATGGGTGAACCACATGGCAAAGTAGATGGGCGTATGATACCTTTGTTAAAAAATTATTGAATTTTATTTTTGATTTCAAAGCTCTCCATAGTAGACATGCAATACATGTCAATGTTTGGAAGTGGAACATCTTGTTGCACCTGAATTTCATGCTAAATTCCCCTCTTGGGAGGTAACCCCTTTAGTTCCTGAAACATCTCGGCATGCTTTCTTACCACATCAAACAATTCAGATTTCAATTTATCATCACAACCTTCAAAAGATTCATAATCAATATCACTCTTTTTCTTTATCATGAGAAGAACAAAAAATTTACTTGCATTTACTAGTCTTTTCATCTACCCTGCATAAACCAAAGAATGTTCATCTTTTTTGTGATGGGCTCTCACTTTGTAATCCACTCCATTCTTGACCAATATGTATTTGTTGTCATGGTGATAAAATATTGTTTTTCTATCATACAAATAAGGACTACGCAAATGATTCCTGAGATGTCAAGTGGAACTACATCTAACTCAACTTCATCAACGGAATTTTCAATAATGGTGAACTTGAATAAACACTTCCTTGTAACCTTTAAGTTTGCATTGTTAACTATCCAACCCAATGGATATGGCTTATGATGAGGTACAATTTCAAGGTTTAGTTTTTTTACCAAGTCTTCTAAAATCAAGTTTGATTGTAACCCACTATCAAATAATGCATCAATATTTGTATGATTTGAAATCACTCTTACATGAAACAACTCTATTCTTGACTCTTCATTTGGAGTGTTGTTTTGACTATGTGATGAACTAGTGTTTGCAATAGTTTCTTTTCCTTTTGTAACCATGGCTGAAATCTTGGTCTTGTCACCAAAATATGAACTAAGGTCACGTTGTGTGGTAGAGGTCGTCTTTTGTTTTCCCTTATTGTTTTGTTTCTTAGACCTTAATTCGGGATGCAATTTCCAGCAGTGGGCTTCATCATGCCCCATTTTGGAACAATGTTTGCATGTGATTTTCTCCCCTTCTTTCTTCACACTTGCATTCTTCTTTCCCTTCCATTTTCCACCCTTGTCTTTCTCCTTACCCTTTAATGGCTTCCTCTTACTACACTCTTCCTGAATGTTCTTTCCTCTAGATTCAAGGTGTGTGGCTTGCATACATACCTCATCTAAATTGTCTGGATTGAACATAAGGATAGTATGTTTCAGATAGGAATGTAAACCCCCAATATATTTCAGTAGTGTATCTTCAGAATTCAAATTCACTCCTAATAAAAATCCCTTTTTAAACTCCTGTGTATATTCTTGGACTATTTGTCCTTTAAGCCATAGAAAATTTTAGGGGCGAATCTTAGCCTATGGGCGAAATTTAAGGGTTTTTATATTTTAGAGGGGAAAATTTTCGATATTATATCATTTTCTATAGTTATCCCAGAAATTATTTTTAAAATAAATAAATATTATATTTTAGCCAATAACAATAACACCGTAAAATATGTTTTGGCCTATAATTTTTTTTTTCCAAAACTCGATTCCTCTGGTTTTTGCCTGTATTTTTTTTCCAACCCGGATTGGCCCGATTCGCCTTGTTTTAGGGTGAAGTTTGCAATATCAAGTGATGTGCAAGCACCACCATGGTGGCCTTCAGTGTGTTCTCACATCCACGATTACAAACCTCCATATTTCAGGGCCAACACCCTTAAACCCTAAAAAGCTATGCCAATGTCACACAAAAGAAGAATGTCAATGTTTATAATGTGTAATTCTTGCATCGACGTTGAAAAGATTCCAGATGATGAAAGTGATGTGCACTCAGACATAGGGGAAAACACTAAGAGAGCTCTATGCTAACGTTTTTCTTGAACACATTTTGAAAAGTTTATGTCTTAAGGATAGATCCTTGTACCCACAAGGAGTGTAAGCCTGTTCAGAAGGATGGTATTTTTTTATTTTTTTCACTACAATACAAGATCAATGAAATCTACATTTGTCCATTTTCAGGTCTTGTATCGGCATTGAAAGGGTTCTGAACGATGAAGGTGATGTTCAATCATAGACACAGGGGAAAACACTAAAAGAGCTCTGCGCTAACGTTGTTCCTTAACACATTCTGAAAAGTTTATGTCTTAAGGATAGATCCTTGTACCCACAAGGAGTGCAAGCCTGTTCAGAATGATGGGAATTTCTATGATTTTCATATAATACAAGATCAGTGAAATCTACATTTGTCCATTTTCAGGGTAGACAATTTTGTTCTTTGCCAGTCCTTTTTTAATTTTTGAGAACCAAGACATTTCTTGGGTAAAATATCTATGCATGGGAACAAGAAGCCTTTATGGGTAAAGATCAAATTTGTTAAGTCCAGAAGTAATGAAGTACGTTTTATGATCTTTGGTTGGCCACTTCCCCCCTCAAATTTTAAAGTATCCTACATTTTAGTGGAATCTGATTCTCTCGATAGTGTTTTGAGTGTTCCTTTGAGGTTTTGTAATGCCCTTAAACCAATTTCATCGCATCTGAAGGAGTTTTAACTTGTTTAAGCATATGAGATAAGATGATACCAAAGGATAAGTCAAAAGGACTAGAAAGTGATATGAAATGAAATCTATAGGGTTGCCATAAGCAACAAAGAATGCATATCATTAGGTTCGTGTTGTGGCGGAGTAGACACAATTTACTTTCAACTTTTGATTCCTTTCTCTATTACTATGTAAATATTGTCCTGCTTTCTGAACCCTGAAGTGGCTCTTAACCCTCTCAAAGTAATTTCAATCTTGGAGGATGGTTAAGTAAGCAAAGGGGAAGGCTCTATTTTGGTCCAGTGTGAGGTAGTGAGCAATGACATAGATGGATAGAATATCTTCCATTATGAGAGAAATTGCATGTGGCTAAGATCTAAGTGCTGAATGAGCAACTAATTTTGTTTCTAGTGTTGAATGCAACTCCCAACACCATGACATTTCTAGCGCCAACAATGATGGCATGTGTTGTGGAAATAGCCTTAATTAAGTTAAAAGGGGTGGCTTTCCCCTAATTCATGGCATTTAGGCTTGGTAAGCCCCTTATTAGAGTATAAATACCATTTATACACCCAACTAGTTGTTAGAGTCGGTCTAGTTATCCCTCCATCCGAGATCAAAGCTCTTTTGCATTTCATGATTAGGTGTCCCATCCATTTTGATCAGTTGCATTTCATTAGGTATGCCATAACTCTGATGGAGCGGTTTGTGTCACTCATTCCCCTCGTGCTTGGCACTGTTGGTTCAGGTCTATTCATTAAAATAAGTTTTCAAAGGTCATTCACAATCATGTTTTAAATTTTGAGGTTTTAGGTCTGGGGTTGAGTCAATTTTGTCTTGAAAAGTTTTAGAAGACCAGCAGGCCAGAGGGATGTCTTTGATAGATCATAATTTCAATAATTTTCATCATTATACAGTTGAATTAGGACTTCTCTTCAAAACTCTATTTTGAAGATAAGTCGCCATCTCATTTTTGTAAGAATTTGTCAAAATTTTAAATTCTTCAAATGTTCAAGTGCAGCCTTGATCTCCTTTGCCAGAGCATGTTACAGCTATCCCTGCAAACAAAAATTCAACAGAGAGCTTCAGTCCAAACCTCAGAAAAGCAAGAGAAAATAAAAAAGCATCATTGTATTAATAGGCCAAAAGTGAAAGTGCCCAAACTTTACAAAGTGGGTTTTTTTTTAAGTCAATTTATTCAAATTAGATATTTTGGGTGTATATAAGCTGAAACAAGTCTTTTTGGTTCATCACATATCAGAGCAAGAGCATTTTCAAGATTGGAGAGCGAAAAACCAAGTTTCAAACACTTGAGGCAGAGTTGAAGGTGCGCGCTACGCACAGAACCTGCGTGCTACACATTGGGCGGTGCGCTACGCATTGGGCGCGCACATCCTGTGTTAATTTACATAGGCGCTATGCACAGGGAGGTGCGCTACGCATAGAACTTGCGCGCTACACATCCATTCCAACGTTAAGTTTATGTGCCTAAAATGTATCAAATCGCCTCTGCAACTACAATAGTTGTTTCTTTGACTCAAACATCAAGTTGAATATTGTCTGAGGTGGGTTTGAAGAGTGGAAGTGGTGTTGGGTGTAAGAAAACAAATCAAACCCTAGGCCCTTATTGAAACTTTGTATAGGGTATTAAAAGACATTTGAGATAGCAGCACTTCATACCACAATATCTTTGTGATTGTTTTTGTGCCCAAATATACCAAAAAAAATATCCATTATGGAAGAATTTTTATGATGCTTCAGCTGGTTTTTTGAGGATACACTGAAATTGGGATTTCATCACACCTACACCATACACATTGCAGTCCTCCTATTGTAGCTATTTTGTTCTCAAAACCATGTCAGAACAGAGTCATCTTATGAGCAAGAAAATGATAGTGATTCCACCACAGAGGGAAATGTGCCACAAAGACCTCGCAGAGGTGGCAAAGGTGGTAAACATCTTAGAGAAGAGCCCACTTCTATTGTGCAATTGCAGGCTTGCCCACTTGCCATGGATTGCTTTCGCCATCAGTCATGCTATCATTTTTGTGAGCTAATTTCACAGTTTCAGCATCATCGTGAATTAGCTCGCTTGTTTATTCTCCATTTACATGATGGCCATGTAAGCCTTGCTGGAGTTGATTTCATTTTGTCACCAGAGACCATTGCAGAGGCCATGGGAATTCTGAATATCGGGGAGCAATGGAATAAGCGTCAGCAGCTAGAGAAATCATATTATGAGCCATATATTAAACCTAGGTATATGAGGCACTTGAGTAGAGTTTTTCCTTTCCACTACCTGAATGATTGGTTTGCACCTTTGATGAAACTCATCATCTGATATTTCAGTTGTGAGGGCAGATTCTCGTGTCTTTATGCATACCATGTCCGTTTGTTGATGCATTTTACAAGGGTGCGCCTGATGAACATCCCATATTTTATGTTTCGCAACATAGAGAGGATGGTGCCTTTAGTGCAAAAGAAGAGCCCAGCACATTAGCACAGGAGCATATACCATTATGCATTGATCAAGATCGTGGTGATTCATCAGCTGGCACAGCAGGGCATTACATGGGAGAATTTTATTTCTTGTGACCTTTTCACAGCGCCTCAGCCACCACCAGAGATAGTTCATGATGAGGGAGGGCCTTCATAGCAGTTTGACATTCCTGAGACCGAGCATGTTGATGCTCCAATATATGTGACATATCAGAAAGGCCACAGGGCCTTATTTGCAGCCGCACGATGAGTAATATCTCCACCCGGGGTGGAAGGGGTCTCGTTGACTTCATCAGGACAGCGAGTATTATCTCCACATCATGTGGAAGGGGTCTCGCCTCCATCTTCATCACAGGTACAGATCCAGGACAGGGGCAAGAGACCCATGGTTGTTGAGGGTCCTTCAGGAGGCCAGGACACGGATATCATTGATGTTGATGCTAGCTCTCATAGCTCAGAGCTAAAGGAGATCATCCGAGAACAAAGGGCCGAGAATGAGTCACCGTAAAAGAAATTGCAGATGGATAAGTGGGTAATCAACTATTTGGAGCAGTGCAACAAGCAGTTGGAAGATGAGCATGAACTTTATGAGCTGCGGAAGATCCGCGAAGACCGGGAATTGGCCCGAAGGAGACCCGGTGATTTGACACCTATTGATCGGGAATCAATGCTCATCCGGGTCAACACTCATTTGGAGAAGTTGTTGGCGAAGGCAAATAGGGACAAGTACATGCTTCGCCGCATGAAGACTCACTATTGGGCTCGCATGCATGTTTGCAAAGCGAGAATGAAGGTCCTCAAAAGGCGTTTGAGAAAAGCACAAAAATAACGCAAAAGGCCTGATCTGCTTCGAGTTTTGGCCAAGGCTTCACCATTTGAGAATGATACATGATGGAGGGTCTTCACTCTAATTTTGGGCACATTTGGAGAAAATTTTGTCATTTCAAATTTTTTGGCTTGAGAAACAGGTTTTTGAGTTCTACGCGTAGCGCGCAGCGCGCTACCCTGAAGATTGGGAGGTCCAATTGACAAATGGCTTGTAGTTTTGGATTTTTCATGAAGAAATACACATTTTCAGCCATTGCCGAAGCATTTCATTGAGATCTGGATGGTCTAAATTTCCAAAAACATCATGAAAACCACCTTGCTGCCACCTTTTCCAACTACAGGAAGTACCTCTGGGAGAATTCAGTTTTGAGGGGGAAAATGAGCTCCAAATTGGAAAATTCCACTTGGCTTGGAAAGTAGACATCTAGGGATTTCCAACGCGCTATCATGAGCTCAATTTGGATGTCGGGAAGTGCCCCAAACATAGGCTCAAATGTGCGCTATGCATAGGGATCAGGGGCGCTACGCATACAGTTTTTGGCCCAGTTTTTTACCTTCAGCTCAGGAATTTGGCTAGTTTTCACCAGTTTCACTCTTTGATGTAATTTTTCACCCAACATGATGTAATTTGATGTATGTAAGGTAACATGGCACTTATCTACCTTCTTCTAGATGATTCATTCACAAAATTAGCAAGAAACTAATGTAATGAATCAATTTCCTTCTTTTTAGAGGTAGGTTGTTTGGTCATCTAGATTCTTGCTCCATGTTTAGAATTTGTTCAAACTGCTCCTATAAGGAGGAGCTCAACCCCTAGAGTTTAGGGAATGAGGATAGCTTGGTCTATATATGTAAATTTTCATTCAGTAGGAGAGGTTGGACTCTTGGGATAGCTTTGAGACTATATTGTACATATCTTATCTGCATTTTGGCAAAGGAAAGACCAGGGTTTTGCAGCACTATTTGGGATTCATGTGGCTTTATGTGTTGATGGTGTGTTTCTCTCAGTACTTGTAAGTTGTGTATGTGTACCATTTTCTTTACTTAATCTTCTGTAATTAAACAAATGAAGTGTTAAGGTAGAATCCATGAACTTGTTATGCTCTGCCTTTAAATTTGTTTAATTTTCTATGTTTTCTTCAGTTTAAGGAGAATCCTTGAGATTCCTTGCTCTCCTTAGCTCCTCACCAGTCTGATCTACCCATCTCATTTTCTTTAAGGCATCAAAACAATCGCCTATCTTGCCCCAAGTAGACCTCTGCAAAAAATGTGCCTCATCCCCGCACCCAAATTTGCCTTTCCCTTGAATTCAACAAAACCTTTAAAAATCAATTCTAAACTCTTTGTACTTAATACCTAGCCTAAAATTAGTCATCAATTTAGTCATCTCGAGCCTCGTTGATTATCTTTTTCTGAGATTGACCCAGAGAGAGCCCTCTCCTGTCCTCGTAGGGCTAGCTATGAGGCTGAGCGTGGTTTGATGTGGCCTTGAGTCTCACCTTATTTTAGCCTAAGGTAGATTTGAGCGCTAATGCTAGTAACGTGACATTTTGTATGACCATGTCAAGGGGATTTCGAAAGGAAGAGGCCTCCTCCTAGCCACTTCAAATGTGTGGCGAATTGCTTGGGATCACATGTATCATTGATAAGAGAAAAACTTGGAACTATATCCACAGAAACTTTTGGAGATACCTACTTCATGGCTGTGACTTCATCTTCCCTTGCAATGATTTTGATGGTGCCATATGGCATTTGCAGATATTTAAGGCTAGAAATAAAGTTGCCATTATCCCATGTCTTCTCATTGTATTTGTAGACCTATCAAACAACCAACTAATTATTTTAACATATGCTACTTGGAATGAGGGAATGGGTATGATGTTTGAAACAGATCCGAGTATGGAAATTCTACTTTGAAAGATTTAGGAAACAATATATATAAACACACACACAAATTTGGTATTTCTTCATTTTTTTTTATATGGGCAACGTGAGCAGTTGAGATTTGACTTCTTTAGAGTAGTTGTATTTGAAGAACTAAGATTATGAGAAAATATTTTGCATAAAAAGGACTTCCATAAATTATTTGAATGATTTTACACACAAGATGAGAGGTCGCTTGTACGGACTAGCCCCTTAAATTATTGTATAATCAATTACTTGGCAGTTTTTAATTAGAAACATTTATTTTGTCAAATGACTAACATTTACAATATCTAACATTCACTAGCCTATTTCTAACATATTATCATATTTACATATTGGATTTCCCTAGTCAATGCATATTCGGGATTTAATCCTAAAAGTAGAAATTCAGTGAATTCACTGTGTTGTTGAATTAGTTTGTTCAAGCTCCATAATTACATTTGTTTCAAATTGATGATTAATTTTGTTTCAAAACTCAGTTATTAAATTTGATTGGTTTTTTTAAAAATTGGGATTAAATTTATTTAATTTAATATTTAATTTGGATAAAAATTGTTTACATTCAGACTAACTTTGAATTTATAATTATATATTTCCTCAAACTTAAGGATGAATTCTAGTTTCTACCACATTTCTTTGCCCTACTGATTTTTCCCTACATCTTTTTGCCTCTACGTGGGTGTAGATGATCCCCACAGAAAACCTTGCCTAGGCATTGTGGACCCTCATGAACCAATGGCTCTACTGGGAACTTGATGCTTGTTCGCTGAGTCTAATTCTGCATCTCCTCAATTAAGGAGTCGATTTTATCTCCCTTAAGGATTTTTTCATTTCATCTTACATGTCCAATTACTAGGATCCTCAAAGGGTGAAACGAAAAAGTGCATATTTGGATAAGATCAAAACTGTGAAGGCCATATGTAGATACAATAATCAACATATGCCCAATGTCTCCTATTGGTGCCCAAGAATGTTTGTATTATGCGCAAGGATGGGAGAGGTCTTGGGTTGGTTAATGTGGAAACTCTTGGGAGCATTCTTGCAACTACATGATGGTTTGATGTTTGAATGGGTCTATGTCTTCACAAGTTTTGTTGCAACATAGACTTCATACAACTCAACATATTAGTAGGATTCAGGTGTCTTTAAGCTCATGTGATGTTTCTTTCATAACTAGTCACAATCCCAATATTAACACTTATAAATCTAGATATAGGAATGCTAAATAGGAAAATCCAATGGTATAAAATAGTTAGATACAAATTACAATACATAAAATAGTTAGCTACCATTCTACTGCCATATAAAATCTAAAATCCCACGATTATTTATGTATTAAGAAGACATTAATGATCAACAAGTAGTTACTATATACAAGATTAAAATTATGATGGTAAAGCTGAGCATGCATGAGTGGAAAGTGTATTTCTCCGTAAGACATAGATTCTACAGGAGGAATCCCAGTCTAATGTCCTCTATATTCCTCATCCTGCAATCCAATAAATCCTTAACAATTAGATGAGATGAGGTGATTAAAGTTGAGAATTATTCAGCCACTCACTTGAAGTTTTACTCCAAATGTCATTTGGGAGCCTCAATTCACAAGTTTCATGGCAACCATTGTAGCAGAGTTAAGACGGTTAAGGACTCAACACATGGATTTCACCATCAGTTCTTCATGTCAATAAAAATTTTCTTTTCATTTAAGAAGACTTTTTGTTCACTGAACCTACCCTTCCTAGCCACTACTTCCAAAATTGGGTCTTAAGATCTCATCACCACTAATGTCAAAGCATAATCAAAATCCCAACAAAAGCATAAAGGCTTTCCCACACCAGTCCATGGAAGTTTTCATTCAAAAATTTGATTCTTAGTACATTGTTCTATGAATTTTTCTTGAAAATCCCTCAAGGAAAACGTTTGACTTTAAATTTGGCTCCAAGGAAACATTGAATGATTTTGGTTAAATTTAAAATCGACTTTCACGTAGAGGAAGTAGACAGACAGAATCCTCAACCTACATTAACCTAGAATATGTGCATTGTTTTCTTGGGAAGGAGAGTATTTTATTCCCCACACAAGTGTCTAAGGAGTTGGTTACTAGGTTGAAAATCCCTCTATTATTCCTCGGTACTGTTGAAAATAATACTGAGAGGGGGGGGTGAATCAGTATTATCTAGTCCTTTTAACAATTCTTCCTTATTTATACTTTGAATTATTTTTGCATATCAGTACCATAAAACAATGAGCATGAACAAGAAAAACAGACAGTCACAACAAAGAACACCAGATATAAGGTGGAAACCCAATGTGGGTGAAAACCACCTGCTGCAATATGTCTCTATCTTCTTTCAAATTAGAAACTCCTTTTACAATGGTCTTGTACTGGTGCAGTGCTTTACCAGTACGCAGGCTGCAACCTGCAGAGAGCTACAACTCTCTCTCGTTTTCCAGTCTCTCCTGGAAGGGAGCTACAACCCCCTACTTCTTTTCAAGGACCAGTTTTCATAAATTTTCAAACTGGATCCATATACATCAAATGATCATCAAGTACAGATAAATTACAGTCAGCTGTAGTAACCAGATCAAAGTAACAAAACCAAACCCAGAACACCTTATCAACAAGAAAAATTCAGTAAACAGAAGATCTTGAGTCAGATACGCAGTTTTCCTTTCACTAGCCTGCGTCGCTACGCACTTCACCCTCTGCTTCTCTGCGTATACCCGCAGAGCTCCTTCTTCTGCACTGCGTGACCACGCACTGCTTCTTCTACTGCGCTGCGTACAGTACGCACCCAAATACACTATCGCGCCGTGTACTTCACTGAAGGCACGCACCCAGAGACATTATCGCGCCGCGTACTGTTCCTGTGTGTACGCACCTGAACCACCGTCGCTCTGCGTACCCATGCACTGCTCCTTCGTTGCCTGTGCGTACCCACGCACTGCGCCTTTATCGTCCCTGCGTACCCACGCACTTATCCTTCTTCTGTTCTGCGTACCTACGCAGAGGCACCGTTAAACACCTGCGTACATCAGATTAGGGCTGAATTTACAGATCACCAGTGTGCTACAGTTAGACAGATGCCCAGATCTGATCAAGCGCTCGGGAGATCACCCTTTACAGATTCGCCTTCCACTTCACTTTCATATAGATCAAGCTTTTTGAACCGATAACCCAAATATTTCAGATCTTAAGATATTCAACCCAAAGCATACTAATCCAAATGATCTCCTTTGCTTTATATAGGCAAGCTCTTCCTCAAAACAAGGATCATGGGGCTCAATAATAATAATAAAATAAAACAATACCACGGGCCAGAACCATGATAACACAATACCGTCGGCTAAATACCAAGGGTTAAACACAAGGAACCCACGTGTGCGCTTTTTACTGCTTTGAAGTGTGTGCACAGGGGTACGCACCTCAGGAATGGGTAACCTGCGTGTCTGGACGCGGTCCCTGCACGGCGTACCTGCGGGTACGCACCTTTTGAACTGTTCTCCTGCGTACTCCTTAATTTTTATCATATTGAGAGCCTGCCATGGGTGTTTCCATCAAGTACAACATCTGTAACATATAACCATACCAGAAACATAATGCCAACAAGAAGGTGCATTGGTAAGGCCAAAAGGCATGACCAAAAATTCATAATGACCCTCATGAGTTCTAAATGTTGTTTTTGGAATGTCTTCAGTCTTCATTCTGATTTGATGATATCTTGAACGAATATCCAACTTGGTGAAGTAAATTGATCCATGCAATTCATCCCGTAATTCATCAATGAAAAGAATGGGAAACTTATCTTTAATAGTGAACTTGTTGAGCTCCCTATAATCCAGACACATGCGCCATGATCCTTCTTGTGCACCAATACCACTGGAGAAGAGAAAGAACTTTGACTAGGTTGAATTATACCATCCTCTAGGATTTCTACAACCATACGTTCAATTTCACTCTTTTGGGCATAGGGATAGATGTACGGACTGATATTTGGAGGAACACTTCCTGGAATCAGATGAATAGCATGATCATGATCACGAATAGGTGGGAGACCTTTGGGAGTCTCAAATACCTTAGAATGATTGTCCAATACTTTTTGGAGATCTGGAGAAATAGATGCGATGTGGAAACATCTAGTGAACATAATTGTGTAATTACACATTTTTGTTCCTTTTTTAGAAGCTTTGTCATAATGTTAGAGCTAATTATCTTTTCTGGGTTCACTGCAATACCCCTTAATTCAAATTCCTTTCCTTTCACAAAAAATTTCATGAAAAGTTCTTGAAAATTAAAAGCTATTGTACCCAAGGATTGTAGCCATTGGACTCCTAGTACAACATCAGCACCTCCCATTGGAATAAAAAGCATTGGGCTAGTCAATACATATTCTCCCATGGATAGCTTGATATTATGGCACTTTCCAGAGAAATTTATCGTTCCTCCATTTGCGATCATCACTTGACACTCTGGTGCTGGATATAGGAAGAAATTCAATTCTTTTGCTACCTTACAATGAATAAAATTGTGGGTGCTTCCTGAATCAATCAACACTATTACCTTTTTCTTCTTGATTTGTCCTTCT
Organism: Pinus taeda; assembly: GCA_000404065.3. Taxonomy (NCBI): domain Eukaryota; kingdom Viridiplantae; phylum Streptophyta; class Pinopsida; order Pinales; family Pinaceae; genus Pinus; species Pinus taeda. Next base: position 102,883 of record APFE030973594.1, read on the forward strand.
ATCTTGATGGTTTGAGGAGTGGTAATTCCAGCCAATGCAATTAATATGGTTGGATTCATTTTTTCTTCTTCTAGGCTTTGTTCCTGGAGTATATCCTCTTCTTTTGACATTTCTTGCTCCTTTCTTCTTCCTCTTCACAATCTATGTAGAATAATTTCTTCTCAGCACACTTATGACCTTTAGTGTATTTGCTATCACAACTGTAACAAATCCTTTTTGCTCTTTTTTCTTCCAATTGTTGTGGTGTCAACCTTACAGGTTGTGGAAGACTAGGCAACAAAACTTCTGTCTCTATAGTTGTGAGTGGTATGCTTCCTGGTTGCATAATTTTGCTTTCCATTTTTCTTGCTAACCTGAATGCCTTCTCTAATGAATCAGGTTCCCAAAGGCGAACATCATGTTGGATATTATCCTTTAAAGACCTATGAACACATCAATCCTATGCTCCTCTGGAATATCTTTTACCCTTATGTTCAATGTTTGTAACTCCTCAATGTGCTTCATTATTGAACCCTTTCATTTGAGACTTATCAATTGGCTAAAAAAAGTGTTGCTTTTTGTATCCTCATAATGTGCTGTCAATTCTTCCATAAAAATTGCCCAAGTAATAATTCGTTTACGAGAGCAAAGCCATTGATACCATACAAACTGATTTGGTTCCAAATATAAAGTTGCAATACGTACCTTTTGTGTGTTTTGCACATTATTGAGATCGAAAAATTGTTCCATCTATAGTATCCATGTTGCGGGATCCTTGCCATCAAATTTCCTCATATCGATTTTTGGAATATGGTGGGTCTTCAATCCAACATTAGAGTCTATGAAATCATGATTAACATTTCTTTTGTTCGCAACATGAGTTTCCTTTACCACCCTTTCACCATTATTAAGTATTTCTTATAGAAAATTTGTCAAATCTGTCTTCAAATCTATCTTCAAATCGTCAATCTTAGCTTCCACGGCCTTTATCTTAGATTCCACGCCATTTATCTTAGCTTCTGTTAGCTTTTGTGAGAGTGAAATTTGTTGCACTTGATCTTGTAATTTTGATAAATCATGTAGCATTTCTTCCTCTTCTTCATGAGTAATGCTAGAGCTTTCAGGTTGCTTACTAGGTGTTTGCATTTTCCTTCCTCAGGGCATCAGTTACCAATAATAATGCTCTACTATGCCCTTTGAATTCCTTCAAAATAATTTTTAAATCAAGCTTAAGCAAAAATTTAAAAAAATCTACACACATTTTTTCACTTTGTAGGAGCTCGATATTGCCTCTGATGTATCTCTGTAATTTTGGATCATCCAGTTCTAAAATTACGATCTGTGGTAGCCCTCTGTGTCCTCTTTCCAATGCCACCAGTCTGATCCCAATTGGATTCTCCAAGGAAGAGTTATGCCAAATCTCCCACAGTGACCAAATTATAGACTAGCTCAGAAGGGCAAACTTGTACGACGTGCCACATGTCCCTGTTTTGACCTTTGGCTCTGAAAAACAAATATAAGAAACTACAGTCCGTCCTCTTTCTATACCTTCTTACGAAACTTCAAGTTGATGATCAGAGAGAAAGTTATGATGATTTTCCCCAGGTCACCTGTTTGGAAAGTAATTTAGGAGTTTACAAAAAGATCAACTTCCTCAGATCATACCTCCACAAATATAGCACGAAAAGCTCTAAAATTTGGACCCGAGGTTGAGTACGATTTCGTCTCAAATGGGTTTTGCTTTTCGCTTCTTAAATGTCACAGAAAAAAAGTTATAGCGAAAATGCCACGATAACCTATTTGGAGCAGTGAAACCCTAGAATCCAAAGCTCTAATACCAAATGTTATGAAACCAGCGCACAAAAGATAGAAAAGATAGATCAACGCCTTAGAATTGAGCCTCTTCGAGGGGGCAACCTCCTTTACATTACACAAATGAATGATTCTTTGATGATTCAAATGACAAAACCTTCTTTCTATATATAGTAGTCTAAGGAGTCACAATATAACCCAGCCGACCTAACAATAATAATATAAAGGAACAAAAATAACAATAGAGGGATTCTATGGGGCACAGCAATAACAATACGGGTACAATAGGGGCACAACAATGTTAATAAGGGATACAACTACAATAGTAATGGGGTAATCACTAGTATTATAGGGACCTAACACTCTGTCACTGCTGAGATCATCCTCATTGTTGCACCATTGAGGCCATCACTACTGCATTACTGAGACCTTCATTACTGCTTCTTCATCATGTCCACGAGGTCTCTCATCTTCATTGAGATCTTCACTGTGACCTTGATTCTATGTCTTCATTATGACAATCATCATAATTACCATATCTCCATTTGTCCTTAGATCATCATTGTACCCTTGCTGAGATCATCATCATGTTGATTGTGATTACTATGAACATGTCGAGAGAGAGTAAGTATGTCGAGACTATGAGTTCAACTGTGGGATCACTGTAATCCTTCTTATGCCAAGACAGTGAGATTGACACTGCAATATATGCCAAGACAAAAATGAAATCCTTTCATATTAGTTATGTTGAGACTGTGTGGATTGTGAGATCACCGAGACTCATGTATACGCGGGTTGCTTATGAGACAGGTTCCACCGAGACTTTGCTTGTCACTGTCATCATTGCTCTCTTTTATCATGTCGAGGTTGTAATCCTCCATTCACAGGTATGCCAAGTTCTACTCCTCTACTATACCCATCTAAATACCTTAGAGAAGAAAAACGAGTTTTTGTGATCACTGTTATCACCACCGAGACACTAGAGAGATCTGAGGTCTAGATTACCTGCATCTTATTTATACCCATCTGAGGTGTAGTCAAACCCTTGATCAATTTCCTTCTTGTAATGTGGATCTGCTCCTAAACCATACGAAATTTCAGAGAGGAATAATGTGAGTTTTGTGTTCTCCTTTTTGCAGATACCCTAGCCACCTATTTATAGTGGTTAGTCCTACCAAAAATAAGCCGACATGACATATGAAACGTTGTGACTAATTCCTTGAGCCGACATGACTTTCTTTTATACATTTAATTCTATTTTGAAGCCAACATGATGATCTCCTTATCGTTTTGCTTGCAGACTTCGATGTGCCTACTTTTGGAGGATTGATCTTTGTCTTGGAGGGGTGCTTTAGCTTGAATACATTTTACATAGGATCTTAAAGAGCTCCTTCATACATGACTTGACTCTTTGGCTTTATTAATAAATCCTAAAGACATCAAGAAGAAGTCTTTTACCTAATGACACTTCTTGCTCATGAAACCCATGTAGCAATGCATACAAAAATAATTTATTTTCTTTTATTACATCATTTACAAAGATCATGTCATTACAAAGACCGAACCTAGTTACACTTTCTTCAAAAAGGCTTTGCTTAGAGATCTTTCATAAATTTCTTTATAGGTTGATGCTTGAAGATCAAAGGAGATATGCAAAAAAAATTGGGAGCTAAAAGTTATAACCACCTTTGTTCGTGGATCAAGTCATCAATTTCGTCTCGCTTTCCCTTCTGCAGATCTGCTTTATTAAGCCTAATTGGCTAGGGTTAGTTTTAATGCAAATTTGGAGGAATTCACATTTTGAGCTTTGAGAGAATAAGAGAGCATTGTTTTTTTAGGCCTTTTCTTTCCTTTGGCTGACGACAAGAAGAATGTTTCCTTAACTTTCTCGCACAATTTCTCTCTAAAGCATTAGACATCAAAGCTTGAGCGAAATTCTCTTAAAGTCTAATTATTTTCTTAAGGAAATCTCCATTGTAAAATTTCTCCTAATTATTGATCTCTTGTACTTTGAGGAATGGGATCTAATCGTTAAAAGCCTTGGAAAACCCTCCTCAAAATCAAAACTCTCACTTTTGTCTAAGAGGGTTTTATTTGTAATATTAATAAAAGAAAAAAAAAATCAGGGAGCTTGGGGTTTTTCCCCTTGGTATCCTTCCTCCTCATTTGGAAGGAGAATCTCTTGGTTGATTGGTTACTAACTTGCTACATTAGTTTATTTTTCATTGCATCATCTAATTTTTAGATCCAGCTTCTAATTTTCATTTTGCAAATGATTTTAATCACTTGATCTAACTTACTTTTGCGTTCATTGAGTAGTTTCATTAATCTATTGTCTAATTTGCATTTCCATTGAAGTAGTTTTAGCTTCTTGACCTAATTCTAGATTTAATTGTCTCTTGCTTCATTGAGCAAATCAAATTCGCTTCATTGGTCATTTAACACTCCAAATGTAGTTTATTAATCAATTAATTTGATCATATAAGTGGAATGGTATTTGCTAGTTGATATTTATAAGACATTTCACATTTGAAGCATTTGTTTAAAATTGTCAAATCTACATTTCATTTGAAGCATTTGTGTTAATTTTACATTTAATTTTGCATCTCTAAAATTTACCTCAAAGCATAAGCTTGGTTGATAGAGATTTAGGACACCTTCCCTATCTATCATTCAATCTCCCTAAATTTGAGTTAGGAGCAAAGGTTAAAATGTGTGACCTCACAGTTCTCTTATGGTTGAGTCCCTTGTAGGAAAGAAGGCATTCAATTTGCATTGAAGTCCTAGGCAGGTATCTGTAATGAGGCCTTTGCGTCCTCACTCTAGTCTTCTTGCAACTACCTCAATCCTTACCAAGTTGAAAGGAAATTGAGGGGAAATTGAAACTTAGATTAGGCATTTAATTAAAAATTACCAAAACCACTCTTTATTTCACACACTCACACATAACCTCGTTCATCTTGCATACATCTGGTTACTGTACAATTTGGATTATGCGCTTATCATTTACTTGCAAGCAATTCATATTCCTGTACTTGTTTATTTACATGCTCTTACTAATCGTTCTTTTGTTGAAAATAATAGTTAAAAAGGATTCCTTGATTTGTGCCTTAATCAAGCGAACCACAACAAGTTTTTCCCTTGAGCATGCGCGAGTTCCTATGAGTTGGGAGCTAATTCCTTATATTTAGGGTGAATTCCTAAATTTTAGGAGTGCAAGAAGCAATTGACTAGTGCTAATTAGTGAAAGGGTGAGTTTATTGTCTTCTAGTGCGATTTACTTTGGGAAAAGGACGAGTTGATTGAGTCAGGCTCCTAAATTATAGGAAGGACGAGTTGATTGAGTCAAGCTCCTAAATTATAGGAAGGACAAGTTAACACAACTAGTGAGCTTTTGTTAATCAGTCAATCAACAATTCAATAGCCTAATCGAAGTGCTTATAAGGAGGAACGAAAGCACAATTTGCTCATTGTCTTAGAGTTCACGGATTTTTGAGAAGGTCACACAAGGTTGTGTGTGGAGCTTGTGAGAGGCAGAGTGTGCAAGAGAAGCTCGTGCACAGATTGATAAAGGGCAGCAAAAATCGGCATTCTAGCAAGGGTTTCAAGCTTAGATCAAATAGGAAAGATAGGTGTGTTTTTTAGATTGAAACACTAGCATTTGTAAGATATCAATTGCTTAGTTTCTACCAATAAATTCTCAAGCAAGTTGCGGGTTTTCCCAATTGGGTTCCCTAGAAAAAATATTGTGTTTTGCTACTATGTGATTGTGATTTATTTCTATTGCTATTCTGCTGCAAAATTTAGTAGAGAGATTATGTGTCTATATGGAAAGAAAGCAGTTTTCAGATTGTTCATATTAGCAGTTGCAGAATTTTGTGGATTTTCTACATATTGAATGTCATTTCATCATATTTGAGCATATCTCTCATTTGAGTACAAGCTCCATTCTCTTGCAAGTTCCATCTTTATTTCATTGCTCTTATCTCAAAATTGTATCTAATCTCTTGTGATTTTGCTTCACTAACACTTGTCTTGCAGCTTCCATTTCTTGTAACTTGAAAATCATTATTCATTGCAAGAGTCTAGTTTCCTTTGAGCATATATTTATTGCAAGTTATATTTGAAGGCCTCAGTCTCTTACATATTGCCTTGCAAGATATCTTATTCAATCAGTTGAATCTGTATTATTATTGTTTATATGCTCATAAACATTTATACTTACTAATCAATCTCTAATTTCATTTTCTTATGGTGATTGCCCTACTAACCATCACCTAGAACTTGTTATCTCTAACAAGTTTTCCTTTAGATGTCTTCCTTAGGTAGCACCCCCTTTAGCTTACTTAGCTAGGAGAGAGCTTAGATGGAGATAGTTGGGAATAAGTGACAGCCCCTTCTCTGAGCATTGCCACAAAGCACACAACTTGTGGAGTTGACAATTTTTCCCACATTCCTAGGTGTGCAATTTCGTGGACAACAATACCCCAAGTGGATTTTGGGGACCACAAACAAACATTGATGGAGATTTGAGGGCCAACCCTCAAATGATAATTTTTAGAGGCTTCTACACCACACTTAACGCTCAAAAGCTTCAACACATGCCACATGGAGCTCATTTATGGGACAATGTCAGTGTTTTGATTTTTGAGGACTCATTGCTCACACGTGTGGGCTCTCAGCTAGGAGAGAGCTTAGATGGAGATAGTTGGGAATAAGTGACAACCCCTTCTCTGAGCGTTGCCACAAAGCACACAACTTGTGGAGTTGACAATTTTTCCCACATTCCTAGGTGTGCAATTTCGTGGACAACAATACCCCAAGTGGATTTTGGGGACCACAAACAAACATTGATGGAGATTTGAGGGCCAACCCTCAAATGATAATTTTTAGAGGCTTCTACACCACACTTAACGCTCAAAAGCTTCAACGCATGCCACATGGAGCTCATTTATGGGACAATGTCAGTGTTTTGATTTTTGAGGACTCATTGCTCACACGTGTGGGCTCTCATTTGATTTATTCTCTAAGCTAGATGGGTTGGCTTGTAACCCAATGCATCATTATGATTTTACTTGTTTTACTTGTCTTTTAGGGGCTTTAGGTTAAAAATTAGATTTGTCCTCCTCATTTAAATAGAGGAGAGGATATTTTCATTTGTCATCATCATCATTGGGACAATTCGGATTCAAGAATTTTGACCACTTTTCTCTTTAACAAGATGTGATCTATGGAATATACTTAGTTATTGGAACTCGTTCTTGACTTTAGAGAGTTATATTGGATTAATAATGAAATGTTCATGCATTTTCATCTTCTAAGTGTACCTATTTTTGAATAACCTTGATGCTTATGTCTAATGTAAGGAATAAATTGATCATCTAGGGTTTGTTCTATTGTGCCCTAATTTATTGAAGATCAATTATATGGAAGCTAGGTCTCATTATTGCATACATTACTCATTATATGATATGTGAATGGCATTCCCCTTGGTGATCTTGATTATAGCTCTCCCACGTGACTATAATCCCTCACAAAGGCAATAGTTGGGCTTTATGCTAGGCCATCAAATATCCTTACGCCTATGCAAGAATTGGCTAATCTATCACCTCCATAGACTCCATCAACCTAAGGACTAGGCTTTGGCCATCCTTTGTTGGTGATCAAATCAATTTTTATAGAAAAATTTTACTCTTTCTTTCTCTTACCTATTCGCCCCTCTTAAGGCCAAGCAGCCAACTAGGATTTAGTGTGACTTGACAAGGAGAGGGAACTTTGGGTCTTGGAAAGTCTAAACATCGAGGATTGAGAGGTTGCCACATAATCATTCCCCTTTGGTGGGAATTCATTCCATTTTCATCCATAATTTCCCTTTCCCTAGTTGTTTTCCCTAGGGTAAACCCTAGTTTGATTACAGCTTCAACTTGGGGGCTTCTTGAGGGTTTCATGTGTTGGAAAAAGTAACTTTGTTCGGTCTTCAATAATGTACTTGAGTCATTATGTAACATACTTGTCAAAAGAATAAAGAAAAGAATTTTTGTTATTGTAACAATGACTTATTAAAGCATGGGTTTCATGCTTGGGTCACCATTATATTAGTCAAAGTCCCCATTGTGGACTCCTAGGATTAATATTGAGTTTATAGAGTCATTGTACATTCGAAGAGACCCTTCTAGGGCTTTTGAATCATGTAAAAAGGTTTTGTATCAAGCAAAATATGAATTATGTGTCCTCCACATCATGTCGGCCTAAGGAAGATCAAGCCAGCCTAAAGACCCCCATTCGACCCACAAGAAGGCAATATATAGAAGGAAGTCGAAGTCATTTGAAGCATTCACTCTCTCAAGAAATTCAATCTTCTGGGAATTGTTGCGAAGTGTTGTGATGCAAAGTTTGCTGTCGGAAGGAGGAAAGAATTGCGAGTTTGGGGGAGTCTCTAGAAAAGAGGAAAATCGAACTTGTGGTGCCTCTCTCTCTGTTTCATGGTCTGGTTTAGGAGATCGAAGTCTCCTAGGGTTTTGTTGTTGCCAGAAGCTACATGTTGTTGGGATCTGTTGCATAGTCGAAGTTGCTCGAAAGGGTTGAAGATCTTGGAGACTGACATGGTGTGGAGGGAAAGTTTGGCCTTGGTCTAGGGTGAAGAGTCTCAAAATACTATTGAAAGGAAGAATTACTTAGACTGTCTTTTCCCCTGGAGGGGCTTTTGCCCTGGCATGTGCCTATATCTTGTGTCTCTTTTGTGATCTTCATGTATTTATAATTGCTTGATGAAAGATAAGATAATAAAGAAGTAAACGAAGCCAACACACTCACAAGTAATTATCAAGAAAGAAGAATCAAACCCTAATATAATATCTTTGATTTTCCAACATGTTATCAGAGCTAAGGTTAAGAGAAGTCGAGGATCCCTTTGTTGGCAAGGATTCTCCATCTATGGTGAACTACATAAGATAGGGTTTCAACTCTGTTCCAAGATGGATCAAGAAGATCATCTACTACCTATTCAACAAAGTCAAGAGTCATGGATTCTTGGTTGCCCTTATAGGATCTCTCACTGATGATAATGCATGGATCATCGATAGTGAAGCATCGAGACATATGACAGGTGAAAGTAGGCAACTTCACACAATATCAAAGCAGTCATCCTCCCATGTAGTGTTATTGGGTGACAACAAAAGCTATGTTGTTAGAGGCCTAGAATCTACATCATTAAACCTAGACAATGGATCAAAGCTGCATCTTAACAACATTCTCTATGTTCCAGGTTTGAAAAAGAATTTACTTTGTATTTCTTGTTTAGAAGATAAAGTGGAAAGAATTGCTTTTGTTGATGGAAAAGTATTGGTTTGGGGAAAGAACTCTAGTATTGACAAAGCTAGGGTTATTGGAGTTCGTGAAGGAAGTCTTTATCGAATTATCACTCCATCTCCTCAAGCTCTTGTTCATATGGAAATAAGTCCCATTTAACTATGGCATCAAAGGTATGGCAATCTTCATTATAGGGTCATCCCTACTCTTAGTCAATTGGTTAATGGCATTCCTGGATATAAAGCTAGACCATGAAGGTGTATGCAAGGGATGTTCTTTGGGGAAGCATACTAGAAAGCCATTTCATCATAATGAATCTAGATCTAAAGAAATATTAGATCTTATCCATTCCGATGTATGCAAGCCCATGTCCAACAAGACACTTGGAGGTCATCTCTACTATGTAGCATTCATTGATGACCATTCAAGGAAGACATGGATATACCTATTCAAAACTAAAGATGAAGTATTTGATAAGTTCAAGGAGTTTAGGGCTGAGGTGGAAACCCTAACCGAAAAAAAAAAAATAAAGACTCTAAGGTCTAACAATGGTGGGGAATACACCTCTAAAGAGTTAATTGTATATCGTATGGATGCAGGTATTAAGAGGGAGCTCATTGTTCCCTACTATCTAGAACAAAATGGATTAGCCAAAAGAAAGAATAGGTCAATTGAAGAAGGTATTAGAACTATGCTCCTTGATCAAGATCTAGCGAAGTTCTTATGGGGTGAAGCAGCGATGACTGTCGTGTACATTCAAAATAGAAGTCCTCATAAGAGTCTTGATAATACTACACTCGAAGAAGTATTCACAGGAAAGAAGTCGAGTGTGGATCATTATAATGAATAAAATATATATATAAATAATGTAAATAATAATAAGCATAAATAATGATTAGTCAGACTAGTAATTAGGTTGAAAAGGCTTGTCTAAATGAGACATGACTCTTCGTGAAAAGACACTTGCCTGATATAAAAGCAAGCCTCTCGTTCTCATTGTAAATCATTCATTCAATCATTCTTATTCTTATTCATATTTAATATAAAATTTGTATCCTCATGGAGATCTTGATATTCCAAGTCTTCTAGAGTAATTCTGTAGAAGTAACTTTGTTCGCTTCATTTGGTATCAGAGCAGTCGATCCTCTGGCATCTTCACCGCTGCATAGAGCCACGCTCTTCGATCCAGGACCTTAGCCATCAAGATTTCGTCAACATTGTTGTCGTCAAGTTTAAAGCGTTTCGCTGCAAAAAGTTGGAGTTTCTCCATATCGCTAATAAGAACTTTGGCCATTAAAAAAAAACAAAAACAAAAACAAAAACAAAAAAACCAAAAATAAATAAATAAATAAATATTGAAAAAAAAGGGAGAATATTTGAAATTTATTTATTTAAAAAAAAGGGGTCTTAATTATGGCTAACGCAGTTGCCATCACTGTCCAACATAGCCACCACCGGCAACGTTCGAACTATCTCAGCGTCCATTCCTACAGCCGCCACCAGTTGCAGTGACAGTCACCGCAATCAGTTCTGCAACAATCAACGTTGTCTGGCTGCAGACCAAAACTATCGCCAGGCCACTCTCCATTTTGAAACCGTTGCACACAACTTCCGCAACCGCCCCACCGTATAAGCACTGTCACTCGAGGTGTGAGCCGCAGTTTGTCCAGTCAGTTGACCGAGAACCACTGCTGCACAACAACAACGTCTACCTCCAGCCGTCACCGCTCCTTAATTCTAACGACACAACTGTCATTGTTCGTATTGAGGCTACTTGTCTCGTCCCTGATTGTCCCGTGTTATCCCTGTCGTTTTATAGTTGTCTATTGTTGTCGCGTACAATCTTGTTGCGTTTCGAATAGTTGTCGTGCAACCTTAACAAGGCGTGTCATTTACTACATTAAAACAACGATCACTCACACCTGTTCGAATGAGGGCACAATCGTTGAAATGTTAATCTAATCAGACATGGGGCCAACAAACTTCAGTAATTGAATCAAGATAAAAGTTGCGGTGATAGGTTATTCGTAAGGCATATACATATCATATTCGTAACGACAAGAAAAGTGGGTCTTAAAAAAGTATTTATAAATTTTATATAATTATAATTTATAATATATATAGATTAAATTATATAGTATATTATATTTATAATTATATTTTAAAAAATATTATATATATAATTTTTATAATTATAATTTTATATATATATTATATAAATTAAATTATATAATATATTAATTTATAATTTATATATTAAAAAAAATATTATTATATAAATAATAAAAACAAAAAACAAAAAAAGACCAAAATTGATAAAGGGAGATACAAGAAGTAAAAAAAATATGGAATCTCTAAATAACAAACAAAGACAATTCCAAAGAGATGTAGAACAAGTAATCACAATACTTGAGCGACAATATGTTGAGGAGAAAAAGTGTAGGGAATCCCTATTCCATTCTCTACATCCATCATCACTCCCACAGAATGATGTAATCCACTGTACCGAGAAACCACAAGAAGAAGCATCGAAATCTCCAGTCGTAACAGTTCAAGTTGAAAATAAGGGAACGAATACCGACCCAGTGAATATGACAACTCAAGAAGACAAGTCAGTGGAAGAAACGACACACTTAGATGTTGCAGTTCAGACAATGGACATCCCAAGTGAATGTTCCATAACCAATTCAACAACATCTTCACCAGAAGAAAATCTAAAAACTCCATATCGGCATCTAAATCATGAGAATAGACAAATCAACCACACTACGTATCGGGACCATTCAGAACCAAATCAACAAACTAATGTTCCAGATAATAGTGATGTAATCTCAATCCAGTCTTATGCTAACAAGTCATTACAAAATTCCAGTGATCGGAATATTCCACAGAAAATTAATCTGGGATGGTCTGATCCCTTCTCAGTGCGACAATTTTGTTTGTCACTAAGAAGATCATATCAACTTGTATCGATGAGGATGACTATTCTCAGAGAGAAAGACGTTCGAAGTCGAAAAAAAGATCAAGCCTTTTTCATCGACAAGCTTTGAGGACAAAGCTTTTTGAGGAAGGAGGCAATGCAACGAATAAAATATATATAAATAATATAAAATAATGCAAATGATAATAAGCATAAATAATGATTAGTTAAACTAGTAATTAGGTTGACGAGGCATGTCTAAATGAGACATGACTCTTCGTGAAGAGACACTTGCCTGATATAAAAGCAAGCCTCTCGTTCTCATTGTAAATCATTCATTCAATCATTCTTATTCTTATTCATATTTAATATAATATTTGTATCCTCATGGGTATCTTGATATTCCAAGTCTTCTGGAGTAATTAATCTGTAGAAGTAACTTTGTTCGCTTCAATCATTTCCGCATATTTCGAAGTCCAACATATGTCCATGTTCCAAAGGACAAGCGAAAGAATTTGGACTCAACAAGCATCAAGGGAATATTTGTTAGTTATAGTCTTTCTTCAAAAGCTTATAGAATCTACATAAAGGAGGGAAGATACATTGAAGCAAGCAGGGATGTCATATTTGATGAGAATCAAGCTTACAAGAAATCAAAGGTTATTCCTATTGATTCTGGTGATGAAGAAGTTCTTGTATTTGAAGAAGATGAAGTTCATGAGAACTCTACTGCAAATGATGAAGAAGAAGGACCAAGTGAGCCTATTCAATCGGTGGTTATCCCAACCACAAGGAAAAGGCCATATTGGTTGAGAGATGCATTAGAAGACGCTGAAGGGCATGAAGATGCAAAAGGGTCCTCCAGGGAAAGTAAGAAACCAAAAAGGTATTCTGGCTATGTTGCATTTATGACAAAGTTGATTAAAGTCGACCCATCTACATTCCAGGGAGTTGAGCATGAAGAATGGGGTTTGGGAAATCGTTCCTAGACCTACTGACAAATCGGTTGTCACATCAAAGTGGATCTATAAGATCAAACATATTGTTGATGGAAGTATAGACAAGTACAAAGCAAGGTTCGTTGCAAGGAGTTTCTGTCAAAAGGAAGGCATTGACTATGAAGAAGCATTTGCACCTACTGCAAGGTACACTACCCTTAGATCGTTGGTTTCACTGGCTGCTACAATGGGGTGGAATATCCATCAAAAGGATGTTAAGACCGCATCTCTGAATGGGACCATTGATGACGAAGTGTACATCAAAGAACCTGAAGGATTTGAAGTAAATAGCAGGGATTCTCATGTTTGTAGACTCAAGAAGGCTCTATATGGCTTGAAGCAAGCACTAAGGGCAAGGTATGCCAGAATGGATGCATATCTTCTCAAGATTGGGTTCGTGAAGAGTACTGTTGATCTAAATCTATATATCTATTGTAAAATGTAACTAGGCTCAGTCTTCATAATGACATGTAATTATGATCTTTGTAAATGATGAAATAAAAAGAATAAATTTATTTTTATGCCTTGCTTCATGGGTTTCATGAGCAAGAGTTTTTGTTTCTAGATGGCTCCCATTGAGAGCTTTAGGATTTGTCAAAAAGTCAATGTCATGTATGAAGATATGTCAAGAGTATTCTAGTTTATAGGAGTATCAAAATAGCCCTGCAAAAGACAAACACAGATCTCCTCTTGATGACAGCTTGCAAGATGAATTAAATAACACAAGTTGGCTCTCAAATAAAAGACGCATCTCTTCATGTATACAAGTTGGCTTATTTATGGACATACTACTATAAATATGTGGCTATGATCTTCACAAAAGGACAGTTCACATTACTCGAATACCTCTGCAATTTCGGGGGGTAATTACAGTTAACAATACTTCACAATCTCTGAGATTACGGTGAGAATTACAATCATCAAGTTCGGATAAATTCAGTGAAGAGTACACTGTTCAGATCTCTGTATTAAGGGATATTTCAGATATTACAGTCAATTAAGCTTGGATTCAGACCACAAAAGGAAGGCAACTTGAATAAGTTTAAGAGAGATGTTTAAAGGAGAGCGAAGGTATATCATATGAAAAGGAAGGACAGTTCGGATGGACAGCGATAAGTGATGAAGGAACAACAAAGTTGTGGAACTAGTGTTCAATGATGTATCACTATGTTTTGATGATACTGCAGAGGTCACATCTTGATGACAATACATTGACAAGTTTTGGTGCCATGACTAGTATATCTACAGTTCGCTGAAGAGATGATCTCAGAGCAAAGAAGAAAAGGAGGAACCAAGAAGAAGAACAAAGGACTAGTGTCTTGGCCTTGGAGTGGCTAAGTCAAGGGTCTTGGTCTTTGTATTCGTCAATTGGAATCTCTATAAGAAGAATTTGTGCGGGTTTTCCTCTCAAAGAGTGAGAGGTTTTGGCCCTAGCTTATAACCTACATGATGTCTCTCTTGTGTATTTATGTTCATGCATTAGTTAATGTTTGATGAAGAAAGAACACTAATAATCTAAAGTGAAGAAGATATTAATCTAAAGAAATAAAAAGCATTCAATGGCAGTCACTAATGAAAGAGAAATCAACTAACACTAATGCCCTAGATTTCTCAACAATATCAAGGTCGTGAATAATGAGCCAGTCATTATTCTTTTATATGTGGATGATCTATTCATCACCAATGTAGAACAAAGAATTCAAGAATGCAAGATGATGTTGGCTGCTGAATTTGAGATGAAAGATTTGGGACTGATGCATTACTACCTAGGTCTAGAAGTATGGCAGAGACCTGGGGAAATATATTTGGGGCAAGGAAAGTACATCAACAAGTTATTGCAAAAATTTGGGATGATGGAATCCAAGCCGATGATTACTCCTATGATCATCAATCTCAAGAGGTTTAGGAGCTCTAACTCAAGTCTCGAGGATCCCACCTCATATCATCAGTTGGTGGGTTCCCTGATGTATCTGGTAAATACTAGGCTAGATATATAGTTTCAGTTGGAGCCTCGTCATGTTCACTAGATAGCTGCCAAACATATATTGAGGAATCTTCGTGGCAGTAATTGACTTCACGGACTCTGATTGGGGTGGCAGTGAGACCAATCAAAGTTGCACTACAGGAGGATGCTTTAGTCTGCGAGATGTTATGATCTCATGGATGAGTAGGAAGCAAGATCTCGTTGCATTGAGTAGTGGCAAGGCAGAATATGTGGTTGCATGTGAAGTAGGAAATGAGGTTGTTTGGTTAAGGAATCCTCTGATAGACTTGTTCGAAAGGTCTTTAGGTCCTACTGTGATTAATTTTGATAATCAAAGTTGTATCAAGATGTCTAGAGATCCCGTGTTTCATTCGAGGACGAAACATATCAATAATAAGTTCCACTTTATTAGGAACTTGGTGCAGGATGGGATTGTGAAGCTAGAATATGATCTGACAAACGAACAGGTAGCAGACATTCTGACAAAGGCACTTCCTAATAAGAAGTTTGAATATCTAAGAAACATGTTGGGTTTAGTCGATATTGGTGATTGTATTGATGATAAAGGAATGGAAGAGATTTGTTGGGGCTTTGCAAGTGAAGCATTGCCTTGGGAGACATCATGTCGGCACTATGTGTTGATGTCAGGAATTCCGAAAATGAAAAAGGTGGTGTTGTTTATTGAGCTCGGTTTTGAATACACACCTGTATGTTTGGGTTGGTGGTTAGCAAGTAAGCTTGATGGTATCTAGAGGGGCTGAAAGCTTGAGTCCACCTTAGTCCCACCTGGATAGGTTGCCCTGGTTAGGAATTTAGTCCATGGCATTGTGGTTCCTAAATTGTTGAGTGACTAGGTGGATAGATTGCCTTGGTCAGGAATCTAGTCCATGGCATTGTGGTGCCTAAATTGTTGAGTGACTGGTTGGATAGATTGCCTTGGTCAAGGATCTAGTCCATGGCATTGTGGTGCCTAAATTGTTGAGTGACTAGTTGGATAGATTGCCCTAGTCAGGAATCTAGTCTATGGCATTGTGGTGCCTAAATTGTTGAGTAACTGGGTGGATAGATTGCTCTAGTCAGGAATCTAGTCCATGGCATTGTGCGCCTAAAGGTTTTTCATGTTTTCATATAGTTTGAGATCTTCCATTGTGTTTGTACATTATGAATACCTCCCTAGTTAATAAGGGGTTGTTGGAAAAAGTAAATATGTTCGATCTTCAATAATGTACTTGCGTCATTATGTAATGTACTTGTCAAAAGAATAAAGAAAAGAATTTTTATTATTGTAACAATGACTTATTAAAGCATGGGTTTCATGCTTGGGTCATCATTATATTAGTCAAAGTCCCCATTGTGGACTCCTAGGATTAATATTGAGTTTATAGAGTCATTACACATTCAAAGAGACCCTTCTTAGGCTTTCGGATCATGTAAAATGGTTTTGTATCAAGAAAAATATGAATTATGTGTCCTCCACATCATTTCGGCCTAAGGAAGATCAAGTCGGCCTAAAGGCACCCATTCAACCCACAAGAAGGCTATATATAGAAGGAAGTGGAAGTCATTTGAAGCATTCACTCTCTCAAGCAATTCAATATCTTATGGGAAGTGTTTGGAAATGTTGGGATGCAAAGTCTGTTGTCGGAAGGAGGAAAGAAGTGCAATTTTGGGGGAGTCTCTAGAGAACAAAAAAATCGAACTTTTGGTGCCTCTCTCTCTCTATGTTTCGTGGTTTTGTTTAGGAGAACGAAGACTCCTAGGGTTTTGCTATTGTCGGAAGTTGCATGTTGTTGGGATCTGCCACATAGTCGAAGTCGCTAGAAAGGGTCGAAGATCTTGGAGGCTGACATGGTGTGGAGAGAACATCTGGTCTTGGTCTAGGGTGAAGAGTCTCAAAGAATACTATTGAAAGGAAGAATTACTCTGACTGGGTTTTTCCCTCGCGGGGGCTTTTGCCCAGGCATATGCCTATATCTAGTGTCTCTTGTTTTGTGATCTTCATGAATGGATAATTGCTTGATGAAAGATAAGATAATGAAGAAGTAAAAGAATCCAACACACTCACAAGTAATTATCAAGAAAGGAGAATCAAACCCTAATATAATATCTTTGATTTTCCAACATCATGTGCCTTAACCTTGTTGGAATACATTGTAGGAAACCCTTTCTTGGCATCTTGACCTTTGGCCATCCCAAATCTCAACCTATCAATTTAACCCCGAGTCTTGTGTTGCCTTAATTTGGCCTTTTCAAGGAAAGAAAATTGCTTCCTCTTGGTGACTTGTCCCTGAATTTTGCCTTTCCCTTGGAGACTTCTTTGTGAGCCATCACTCCATAGCCATCACTTGGTCTAGTTCTTGCCTTGTAGAGTACCCCTTTCCAAGACCTGCTAGATTTTGTGGCAACAAGGTGGAGAGAGGGGTAAGCTCAACTAAAAGGGATAAAGAAAGAAGGTTGAAGGGCATGGTTGACTAAAGGGATGGAGGTTAATGAAACCTAGTGTCTAAAGGGAGCGAATCCTAGAAGCTCATAATATAATCATTGACACTATCAACCCCACGAGGCACATGACCATACATAAGAAATTCAGTCTAGTGTTTGCCTATTACAACAAATTTCAAGTCTAAAATGGGCCTTTTATAAGTAATGGGATTGTACATGGGCATAGTAATCATGATCAGTGTTATATGTGGGCATAGTCACAGTTTCTGCAAGTGTAAATTGTCAAGGCAATCACAGAACAGGGTTCTGCAAATGTTCCAAGACAGCTTGCATAGACATATGCCTCAGCAAGTAGACCTTTTTCTATTTCTGTAAGAAAGTTGACTGGAGCAGCTGGTTCATTCTCGGGCTTACAGGTTTTTTTTACATGGTCAGTAATATCTAAGGTTACTTTTGAATATGCTAAGCAATATTTCTGAAAAGACAATGACCATGATTTATGAATGACTTAGCAAAAAACATTTGAGGCAAGCTCCATCTTCTGAGGAAATATCTGATATCAGATCAATTAACAGGTCAGTCAGAGACTCAGATATGTTTACCCCTCCATGAGGAATGGAAGCAGACCTTCGCCATGCACCTAATTTCTGTACTTGTAAAATTTTTAACAAAGTTTTCATTAATAATGGGAAAAAAACGCATAAGCCGATTAACAGTTAGCCGGAGGCCCATATATGTCTGTACCATTACTTATTTTTTTTCCTTTTTGCAAAAAAATAATATCAGATGCTCCTTAAGAAACCACAACAAAGATCACAAAATAAATCTGCCAAACCAACCAAGTAAAATTTTTCACTTACATCACATATCGATAGCATACCTGTTTCATGAGCTTTCTTCAGTGCACCCGCCATACATAATGCAGTCCCAATTTTACTTGGAATTTCAATTGCATCATCGATCTCTTCTTTCGTTGCTACCTCGACCCACCTTTTAACCACAGCCACATTCCATGTCGCTATGCACATGTGCAAAGGACTGTCAAACAGAGGGATCAATAAGAGAGATCAGAACAAGCTACACAAAGTGAGAGTAATAATTTCTGCCACATACTACTAATATTTCTCCCATGATGGTAGCCAGTCACCTAATGGAAAGAAGCAAAAAAACATTATAATAAAAGTTGTCAGGGAAAACAATGAGATATCATTGAGCTACTTAAGCAAATGCATGTAACTTTTTCCATGTAGAAAAACATATAGAACACCCTTATATCCATTTCTTCTTAAATGAGGTGAAGAATGGAGATGATAACTCTCATATTCTCTGCAGAGAAACAATTGATTTTTAACAGAAATAGAGGGGGGTAATATAGCTAACAATACTCGCCAAATTGACAACTGAACAAAAATACAGCCATGCTGCCCTAATCAGTGAATCGGCACCATAGCAACAGAAACGCATGCAATACAACATATGTGAAGATACGAAAAGCATAAAATCCAGATTAAGAATAGACGAAACAGTCGATACAAAAATCTGAAAATTGGAACATTCTTTTGACATTAAAAGCAATTCATTATAAAAATTAAATTTAAGCAAAATGATTTCAACTTCTCCAAGTGGCTCAACTCCACATAGCTATATTATTCAAATTAATGACTATTTAAAGGCTAGCATCTACATCCTTCTTTAAGATAGAGTGTTCTCACTCAAGTCTTCAAGATCTCCAAATTTTAGTGAGGTGGACAGCCTATGTCTTTTCTTGACAGCTCTCTAGGTGCTAGTGATCCTATAATCTCTAAGGGTGCAATCACTGGTGCCACGGTCAAGGCAGCTGTTTGCTAAGTCCCCAAGTTCCACGAATTTCAACCTCCAAGTACAAAATTCACCGAGATCGATCTGATTTGTTAAATATTTCGCTTTCTCTATATTTCGAGGGAGTAATGGACAAGCCATGTTGATTGGAGTTGATCTCACTCTATCCTTATATGTTGTCTTTATTTGCTCCTTTGCTTGATCCATAGCCTCATAAATGGCAAACCTGGCCAAAAAATGCACCGGGCCAAAAAATGCAAATGGCAAACCTGGCCAAGGTTTGAGTCCTGGAAAAATGAAATTCTATGCATCTTTACAAGAAGTTGTTGATAGGAAGCTTGCTAAGGGAAAACACCTTGTGCAAAGCTCTACAACTAGGCCTCCATTGCCATCTAGGCCCGCTGCCACAACTAATAAAAAGCCCACTCTAGGCCCTTTTGAAACGTGTTTCAATAATCAAGGTAGAGACATAGCTGATGAACATGTAGCTCGTTGCATCTGTGCAAATGGGCTAGCATTCAATTTGGTGCATTCCCCTTATTGGCAACAAGTGATTAAAGCGGTTAATGAAGCACCAAAAGAGTACAAAAGCCCTGGATATGAAAAAGTTTGCACTACTTTGTTGGCTTCAAAGAGGCAATTCGTGGATAGACAACTACAAGCAATCCGAGATACATGGGCAGAAATAGGGGTGTCCATCATTTCTGATGGATGGAGAGACCAAAGAAACCGCTCATTAATTAATGTTGTTGCAGTATGCCCCCAAGGGGCAATGTTTTTTAAAGTTGTTGATTGCAGTGGAATAGAGAAAGATGCATCTTTCATATCCACAATACTTATTGATGCAACAGAAAGTGTGGGGCCACATAATGTTGTCCAAGTCATTACGGACAACGCACATGTTTGTAAAATTGTAGGTTTGATTGTGGAGGGTCAATATGATCACATCTTTTGGACTCCATGTGCAGT
Source organism: Pinus taeda (assembly GCA_000404065.3). Lineage (NCBI taxonomy): Eukaryota > Viridiplantae > Streptophyta > Pinopsida > Pinales > Pinaceae > Pinus > Pinus taeda. The sequence continues at coordinate 123,113 of APFE030973594.1, forward strand.
GCATTCATTGAACCTAATGCTTGCCAAGATTGGTGAGATTGAATGGATTAACGAAATATATGTAGCATTAAAAGAAATCCAAATGCTCATAACAAATCATTCAATGTCCCAAGCCATTTATCGGGATTTTGCAAAGTTGGAGCTACTGAAGGTACTTTTTTTAATCAATATTATTTGTATTGGAAATTCTTGTTTTTAATTAAGAATTTATATATGGTTTCTTATTTGAGATTTGACTTTTTGAAACTTGTAGGTTGTTGAAACTCGTTTTTCCTCCCACACTCTGTCATAAAGAGACTTGTGGAGGTGAGACAAGCACTACAAGCAATGGTCATTGACCCTCTTTGGGAATCATGGAAGACTTCCACTTTTGATAGAGGACAAAAAATCAAGTCCATCATTCTTGATGATGCATGGTGGGTAAAAATCCAATACCTTCTATGGTTCACTGAACCAATCTTGACCTTGATCAAGGCATTTGTTACAGGTACACCTTGCTTGGGGGAAGTTTATGAAAACATTGATAGTATGTTGGAGTGGTTAAGGGAAATTATCAAGGCAAGTGAAAATGACCCTTATGAAACATTCTATTATTTAGTGAAGGGCATAGTTACAGAAAGGTAGAACAAAATGACCACACCATTACACCTTTTGGCATATGCATTGCACCCTAAATACTATCATTCTAAAATTGTATTTACCTAGTAGAACAGCACCAAACAAAGATTCTGAAGTGGTACAAGGATACAAGACAACTTTGAGAAAAATTTATAGAGATATGGGAGTTGCAATGGAAGTCCGCCAAAAATTTGGAAGGTTTGTACAGTCTACAGGTAGCTTTTCTGATCCAATAGCTATGGATGATCAAGGGCATCTTGATCCTATTACTTGGTGGGGCTTCCATGGAGGGGATAGCATTCATCTCTCTATTCTAGCCACTAGGTTGTTATCACAGGTTTCTAGTTCCTCATCAGCTGAGAGGAATTGGAGTACATATGGCTTCATCCATTCAGTGAAGCAAAAAAGGCTCGGAGCAACAAAGGCTGAGGATCTTGTTTATGTTCATTCCAACCTTCGTCTTCTATCACATGTTGAACCAGAATATAAAAAAGGTTCGAGCAGGATGTAGGATGTGGAGCCTGAGATCTCTAACTTAAACCTGACCGTGAATGCCATGACTCACCTCAACCTACTTGAGGATATTGTTCCACCACCAGTCCAGCCTACTTATGCAACTTCCTACATTCCAGGACCTCCATCATCTACTCATGATGTAGAGTTGCAATATGCAGAAGATATAGATCCATTTGAGGATGTGTAAATGTATTTACTATTATCATTTATGATATTATGTTCCTTTTTGTTACTTTTTATGAGGGAGGATGCTTCATCTCAGTGTTTCAATCTTCATATTTATCATTCAGTGTTCTACAAGTGTTTGATGGTTTCATGGAGTATTTGAATTTTTAGCTCTAAAGTGTTTTTTTTAATTTTAGAAATATTATTATATTTTATTTTATTCTTGTTTGTGACGTATCATTGCCGTATCCGGATCTTGGATTTTCAAAACACTAGCGGATTCGTATCCGTATCCGTATTTGTATTTGTATCCGAATTCAGGTAACATAAGATCAAGTCTTATTGGGGTTCTACCCCTGGGCTGACTTTTCTTAGTGGAGAGTGGCAAGGTCTTGCGACTCACTCTCAATCAATTCCTCTTCATTATTACATCATTGTTCAAAAAAGTTGAGATGAAATGCAGAGATGGTTCATGATGACAGGATGGCACGATGGATTTGCAGGTGGAATTATCCCTATTTGAGAGCGAGTGTTAAAATTGGAAACTAGGGTAAAATTGCACTTTGGACAGCTCATTTGATCGAGATTATTGCATTGAATTCATTTTTCAAGAGGACCAAAATCGACCTAAAGATCATCAAATTTGGATAAGCAATAATGTGTTTTTGAATTTATGCCTTCACATGTGCAAATTGTCAAGGTTGGTCACTTCATCATGTAGGCTCATGAAGCCCAAGAGACATGTCACTTCACCCTCAACAATTTGTATAAATAAGAGAGACCTCCAAACTCATTTAGCACTTCACTCACTCACACAATCATCTCTCTCATTCTTTGATTGGTTCGTACAACGCATATCTTTTCCTCAAACGTGTGGCAGTAGAAAGACAAATTGCAAGACGAATTACAAGGCCAAAATTTCAAAGATTGTTGCAAGTTTGATTAGCGTTGACCATCACTTTGACCGCAGTTTTTGTGCTAGAATTTCATTTTTGGTAGGCCGCATCTATTGGCACAGGAACCGACGCATTTTGTTCTCTTTGACAACAGACCAATTACAAGGTTGACCGCAAACCTGACCGCAGAGTTTGACCAAGTTTGACCATTGTTTCCATGACCATTTTGGGTTGTCTATGACCTCCTTTGAAGGCCAAGTTTGACTGGGTATGATCGCGCTGCGTTGAGGACAGTTTGTTTGACCTGCTATTGACATTCTAGTTAGGGCAGATTTTCACTGTTGTTGACTACAGATTTGACAGGGCTATGTTGACTTCGATTTGGCAAGTCAAATTTGACTTTTGTACTCTCTCTCTGCAAAACATTTTGATATAATAATAAGAAGAATTGATCAAAGGGTTTTCCCCGTCTTGGGGTTTTTGCCTGGCATTCACCAAATCTGGTGTCCTCTTGTCTTGGCTTGTCTTCTACATTTATATTTGATGTTCTTTCATCAGTTATGGTCATATGATAATGGTTAATGTGATTGCTAATGGATTAATGATATTAATAATGGGCTAATGGATTAATGAAGTCACTGACCTAAGCAAAGAACATGTTCCAAAAATTAACATCATTTCTAATGAATTCATTAAAGTTCATCAAGGTTCACTTCTTGAAAGGTTTATAATTTAAATTTAAACCTTTTGCTTGACTCTCCTGTTTATTCTTTCTTCGATGACGCTGCAATACTCCTTTCTCTGAGCGCTTGCAAGTCAGAGAACGAGCATTCCTTTTGTTAGTATCAGGTTTGCACCTTTCCCTAAAAGTCCAAAGGCAATATTTATCAGTTCATTTTGCAAATTCATGGTTATCTAAAGGGCCTTATAAAAGTTTTGTGTAAATTGTTACCTAAACCTAGGGGCATGTCTAATCAAAGTCTTTTCACCCAACCCTAATCCTACCCTAAGTTTTCGCAGCACAATTAACCTATCGCAAACCTACAATTAGCGCTATAAAAAAATTTGGTAGCGTGGAGCTACCAAATATTTTCATAGCGTGCATCGAAGAATTAAAATTTTTGGTTTTCTAGTTGCAACTTCATTTTTTCAAGCGCCCAAGCATTTTTTCACAAAGCTCTAACCCTTTTTATCCATAATGTGACGGTTAGCAACGTTTTGAGGCCCAAGAGTGACGTTTAAAATCAATCCCTAATTTGCCATGTTTACCCTAAAATTGTAATCTCTAACAAAACCTAGAATTTTGTTTATGGTTTGTAGGAAGGTTCTCAAGCAGTTTGCAACGTCCAACCAGGGTAATTCAAGGTTGGGAAAGGTGTTTGCAACATCAAAATCTTTGCAAGATGGGTCGATCAGGGCACGTGAAGCGATTTGAGTCTGATGAGATGTATTTCGAAGTGTATCCAGAGATCTTAACGTTGTTCAAAAATGCAAGATGGGAACTAGTGTTTCAGTGCTCCAATGGGCACACCCTGAGTTGGTGCCATGATTTCATTTACTCATTTAACGAAAACACAGCAAGAATCAGAACCTTGCAATTCCCAGTCACAGAGGAATCTATTGTAGAAGCTACAAGTTTGCCAACTGAGGGTGAGAGATGGTTTAAGATACAGAGATTGCAGAATGTGGAGTTGAATTTCTTCTTGAAGGAGGAATGTCAAAATAAAGACTGGAATGTTCGAGTCCTCCAAAATATGTTGAAGTTTGAATGGTCCAATGCCCTCAGAACAGTGCAGTTTTTCTTCACCTGTGAAGGTAGGTATTCTAAAGCCTATTTGTATCATATGAAGCTTTTATGTCATTTAGCAGAGTTTAGTGAGATGAATTTGCCATATTTCCTTCACCATAGTTTGCTAAAGATGTGCACCAAGGCAAGAACCAGACTTAAGCTACAACCTCATGACATTTCTCATCACAGCCTAATCAAAATATTATATACTCATGAGCTAAACAAGCAGGTGGAGCGGTTGAGACAAGGAAACCTAAGACAACCTGCATCTCGAAGACCAAGGAAAGGCCAAACTAAAGTTTCTACTCAAACCCCAGCTCAGGGAAAAAAGGGAGTGTCTAGCCACATCCCTGTTGAAAAGAAGACATCAGAAACTAATGTTAGAGAAAGAGGAGTCAAAACGGAGAGCAGCACAAAGTAAAAAAAGGCAAACAGAAGATGGAAACAGGGGATGAAGGAGATGAAACTGAATTTACGGTTTACTCCTGAAAGCCTCACACTCGCCCTACAAACAAACTAATATTGGGTTTAAAAGCAAAAGCAAACCCTAAGCTAAAGGAGACAATGATTAATGATGAAGATGAAGAGATTGTGCAGACTTCAAAAAGCAGAAAGAAGGCCAAAAACAGAGGAAAACAAAGCATGCAAACAGAGGGGAAAGAAACCCTGAAGGCTGAAAAAATCATACTGAAAGCTACTAGAAGAATGATAAGAAGTCAAGATAAGTTGAACCTCCTTGCTCAGGCTACAGAAGCCACGGAGAAAGAATTAGTGCTTTGTAGGACAAAGAAATATTCAAAACCCTAATTTTGCTTAACAAACCCTAATTCTACTCTGCATTTTGACCTAATCAGTTTATCTTTATTGGCAGTAAGTTATTTCCAATATGTTATGTTAAATGTCAAAGGGTTTTTGTGGCTGAGAGAGTACAAAGAATGCAAGTCAACATAAGGGAAAAAAACCTTGAAAGTAGAAAGCAATTACAAGAGCAGTTGCACAGTTTCAACATGGTTTATAGGTTCATGCACCAATTTTGCTACCATGAGGGAAGACGAGTTGCAGTTTCAGATATTAAGCCTACGAGGGAGTGAGGAGTTCTTGATCCTATAATACAACTATGACTCGTCCTTGTTTTAGAATAATAGCAAGAGATACACACAGCAGTTCTACAATGCATTTTGACCACTGTTATGTGCTAGATAGAGATCCGAATAGCTAAGATGATAGGATTTTGTTTATTTTTGTTAATTAAACCTCCATATATTGTAAATATGACGCAGTTATTACTACCAGACTTTGTGGATCTTATCTTTATTGTATTTTTCCTATATATTACATGGGAAATGAGGAAAAAAGGTTGGTTTTTGATGAAAGAATAACTTATTGTATTTTTCCTATATATTACATGAGAAATGAGGAAAAAAGGTTGGTTTTTGATGAAAGAATAGCCATTGTTTGTGCGTTGAAAAGCTTTATCAATCCACAATTTGCCAATATCACAGTGATATAAATATTCATGTGACGGTATGTCTTAGTATGTGTTTTCTACAATTTCAATGTTTCCTTCTCTATAATTTCATTTAAAGGTATGGCCTTCTAAATATTTGAATAAGAGTAAATGTTGCAGAATTCATCCTTGCTTTGATGCTCTATTTCATAGATTTCAAATAGTTGCACTCTTATCTTCTAAAACTACTTTAGGATTCATTCATATGCCCTATTATAGTGGATTGTTCTCCTGTTTCTTCCCTTCAGCTATAACAATGACCAATGTCTAAGATGTGCTATCTATCTTACCTTTGTCAATCCCGATCAAACAGCGAGTATCTTGGTAAGTTGCCATAAACCCTAGCTTATTGACTCCATTACCCAATAGATTGTCTACCTCATGCCCAACTGTGAAAATTGGAAACTAGGGCCGAATTCCACCTTGGGATAGCTCAAATGATGGAGATGATTATTGCATTGGATTCCTCTTTTCGAGAGGTCCAAAGTTGATATAAAGATAATCTCATTCGGACAAGCAAAAGTGGAATTTTGAATTTATTCTCTCTCATCCACAAATTGTTAAGGTCAGCCTCAACTTAATGTAGGCTCAAGAAGCCCAATGGATGTGTACTTTCACCCTCAACAAATTGTATAGATAGGAGTGAGCTCTCCCCTCATTTGGACATCATTCACTCACACATTCTTCTCTCTTTTCTTCTGACTGGGTCGTACAATTATTGGGCAGCTTCTCTCTCTCTCACACGTGTGGCTGGAGGACGAGTTTTCTGGGACTAATTGCAGGCTGAAAATTTCAGAGTTCAGGGACAGTTGACTAGCGTTGACCAAGGTATTTTTTACCAAGTTTGACTTCAATTTTGGGTGGAAAAGTTTAATTTTTGTAGATCGTACATTTGGGCACAAAAACTGAGAATTTCTGGGCTAAATCACAACACCGAAGTTGCAGAAATTTCAAACTATTGACCAGCGTTGACCAAGACCTTCCATGCAACATTTGACTTCGATCTTTTGGGGAAATTTTTGTCTCAGCAAGCAACAGCTTTTGGCACAGAAACCAAGGTTTTTGGAGCACTTTGACCACAAACCAAATTGTAGGTTGAACGCAAAAAATTACAGTGGTTTACTCTCTCTTTTGACCGAGTTTGACTGGAGAAGATAGAGTTGTTTTGAGGACATTTCATTGTTGCTTTGACCAGTGTTGACTTTCTGGTTAGGGCTAATTTAACTGTAGTTGACTACAAAATTTGACAACGTTGATTTCACTGTGTATTGGGCAAGTGAATTTGATTTTTGTACTCTCTCTCTTTGTTGAACGATTGAATAATAATAAGAAGATTTGATCAAAGGGTTTTCCCCACATTGGGTATTTTCCTTGGCATCCATCAAATCTATTGTCCTCTTGTCTTGCCTTGTCTTTTGCATTTGTTTTATGTTCTATCTGCATTTATTGCCAATGTGATTAAGTTAATGTAATTGCTATTGGAAATAATTGAAAATTATCATTGAGTTGCTAAAGGAACATTGAAATAAATTGTGCTAAGCAGAGAACATACCATTGTTATCTAAAATTAACATGGTATCAGAGCTTGGGTGACGACAAATCCCAAGCTAGAGAGAGAGAAAAGCAATCACTAAGATTTGTTGGACAAGCACCAAACCTCAATGGCTTCTACATCCTACTTCAAATCTGAGGATAAGCTCAATGATAAATCTGATTATCATGCATGGAAGATGTCTTTGGCCTTGACTTTGGAAAAAAATGATGTCATGTATTATGTGCAGGGAGGTGTGGTGGAGCCTCCTTCAAATGCACTGGCTACTACTAAGACAAAGTATAAGAAAGATGAAGTCAAAGCTAAGAAGATCATCAAAGACTCCATTCTAAAACATTTGGTTGCTTACATTTTTGATTGGGCACATCTAAGGAGATGTATGACAAGTTGGTTGGGATGTTCAAAGCCAACAATGCAAACTAAATCCTATTTCTCAAGGACAAGTTGAAGCACATCAAGATGGATAGAGGGGAGTCTATCCAATCCTACTTCATGAGGATTACCGAAATCAAGAATGATCTTCTATCCATTGGAGAAGTTATTTCTGACAGGGAGCTCAATCTTATTGCCCTTCGAGGTCTCCACGGAGCTTGGGATGTGTTTAACACCACTATTCTTAATAATGATAGGATTCCGGGATTTGATGAATTATTGGCTAGATGCACTCAAGAAGAAATAAGGATGATGGAAAGAGAAAGCCCTCAAATGGAAATAATCCTACCACCTTCTCTGCTCATACTAAAAGAAAGAACAATGTTGGTCCAAGAATACAAGGTCAAGGATTCAAGCAGGGATTCAAAGAAGGAAGAAAAAGAAGATGCTTCAATTGCAACAAGTTTGGCCACTTTGCTAGAGTGTCCTCACAAGAAGGATACTCCAAGAAATGATGACTACAATAACAAGAACTTCAAAAGGCAGTGGCAATCAAAGGAACAATAGGTTCAACAACAAAGGAAAGAGGAATGCTCCCATTGCTCGATATGGAAATGGTCGTCCTCCCAAGAAGTCGAGAAACTCCAAGTATGAAGAAGTTAATGTTGTAAAAAAGCAAAAAAAAAATTATCTTATTTCTGCCCTCACCACTACCTCTCCTCCGGATACAATAGATCATCGGTTGATTGATAGTGGTGCCTCAAGGCACTTCACTTCGTACAAGGAGGCCCTCTCAAACTTGATTGAAAAGAAGACTAATATGGAAATTATACTTGGGGATAATGCCATTTATCCCGTGAAAGAAATTGGGACTATTACTCTTCACTTAAATCAAGATCGGACCCTTCATTTACAAGAAGTGTTGTATGTACCTGATTTGAAAAAGAACCTAGCCTTTATTTCTACAATGGAGGATAAAGATTTCAGTATGACAATTGTTTATGGGAAGGTTCGTGTTTGGAAAAGGAACCCAGAAGATGCATTTACACTCGGATTTAGGGTTAAAGGTCTATATCAGGTTGGAGGAAGTCCTTTGGGAGCTATAACTTGCAATACTTCTCTTCAATCTGAAATATGGCACTGAAGATTTACTCACCTTCATTACAAAGTTGTAAGGAAAATGGTCACAGGTATGCCCGAATTCAACTTAGATCATGAAGGAGTTTATCAAGGTTGTGCAATTGAAAAACATACAAGGGAACCATTCCTCTCAAGTGGAAGTCAAACTACCGATATTCTTCAATTGATCCATTATGATCTATCAGGTATGCTACCCGTAACATCTTTGGAAGGATATTTGTACTATGCAATTTTTGTGGATGACTTCTCTCCTAAAACATGGATTTATTTCATAAAGAAGAAGGACGAAGTATTCAAATGGTTCCGCTCTTTCAAAGCCTTGGTCAAGAATCAAACAGGGAAGAAGATCAAAATATTGAGGACCGATAATGGGACCGAATATGAGTCAAATGAATTCAATGACTATTGTAGAAAAGTTGACATTAAGAGGGAGACCACTACTCCATATACTCCTGAACAAAATGGTGTTGCCAAAAGAAACAACTGAACTATCATAGAAGCCACTCGTGCCATGCTTCATATCCAATGTCTACCAAAGTTCTTATGTGGAGAAGTTGCCAACACCATTGTATATGTTCAAAATAGATGCCTGCACCGACCATTGGACTTCAAGACACCCGAAGAAGTTTTCACCGGTAAGAAACCTAACGTTTCTCATTTTAGTATTTTTATTTGTCCCATATATTTTCATGTGCCAAGAGAGAAAAGAAACAAGTTGGATGCTTATGGGAAGAAAGGAACATTTGTGGGCTATAGTGAGACTTCGAAGGCATATAGAATCTATGTCCCCGGTCAAAGAGAAGTGTAAAAAAAGTCATGATGTCACTTTCGATGAAGATTAGGCGCTTGGGAAAGACTGAGATCTTCCTATCCCAAGGAAGGACAATGATGATTATGTCGGAAAGTTGGATGAATCTCCATCAGATGAACCAAAAGCTCTCTATGGGTTGAAGCAAGCCCCTAGGGCTTGGTATGAAAGGATTCCTAACTATCTTATGAAGTTGGGATTTACAAGGAGCGAAGCTGACCCAAACCTATTCTTCAAGGTTGAAAAGGACAAGCCTCTCATTCTGGTCCTTTATGTGGACAATCTCTTTTTGACAGGTGATGACCCTCTCATTCTCCAATGCAATAGGGAGTTGGCTTCCAAATTCAAGATGAATGACCTAGGACTGATGCACTACTTCCTAGGGTTGGAGGTCTGGCAAAAGCTAGATGAGATTTTCCTTTCTCAAGGAAAATACATTGTGAAGTTGCTTGAGAGATGTGGAATGGTGGATTGCAAGTCTGTGTCTACTGCGATGTAACTCAACTTCAAGAAGCTACGTGGAAGTGTTGTTGGGCCCAGGTTAGGAAACCCTTCTGAGTATCGACAACTTGTGGGGGCCCTGATGTTCTTGGTAAACTCTCGTCCTGACATATGCTTCACTGTGAACACATTGAATCAATTTATGGTTGAGCCTCATCACATTCATTGGATCGCTGCCAAGAATCTCTTGAGATATCTCTGGGGCTCAATCCATTATGGACTGAGATACACTGCTCGGAATTAGAGGCTACATGGATATATTGATGTTGACTGGGCTGGCAATATGGTGGATCGTAAGAGCACGTCAGGTGTTGCTTCTCTTTGAAATCTGCTTCAATATCTTGGATGAGTAAGAAGCAGAAATCAGTTGCTTTAAGCACCGCCAAGGCCAAATACATTGTTGCGAGTATGGCATGTTGTGTAGTTGTTTGGTTAAGGAAGCTCTTCAGCGAGCTATTTGAGCACGTGTTGGATACGAACATGATCTTCTGCGACAACCAAAGTGGGATTCACCTTTCAAAGAATCCCATGTTCCACGACTGCTCCAAGCATATTGATATCAAGTACCACTTTATCTAAGATATGGTACAACGGGGAGCAATAAGGCTCCAATACATCAAGACGGATGAGCAAGTCGCAGACATTCTCTCGAAGCTATTAGGGAAGTTTAAAATCTTAACCTTCCGAGAGAGACTTGAAGTCGTGGAAAGACCCTCCTATGAGGATCCTGTATGAGTTGGACACTGAGCTCTGGGAGCTCCTGGGGGCTTGGGGTACTTCTTGGAGCTATGAGCGACCATAGGGTGAATAGGTCACCTTCCCCTAGTGGAGCGCTATGTACAAGGTGAGTTGTTTACCTTCTCCTGTGATACCCCATGATGGTTGACATGTGTGTAGGGTGAGAAGTTCACCTTCCCCTATGATTGCGGACACATGTATGTAGGGTGAGTGGTTCACCTTCCCCTACGATTGACATATGCATAAGATGAGTGGTTCACCTTCTCCCATGGCATATAAGCAAGATGAGTGGTTCACCTTCTCCTATCGATGCCCCAGCATACATCCTACCCATGGAGTCTGGGACTCATGGGAAGTACCTCTCATCTGCCTCATGAGTTGGGAAAAGTGGTTAGGGACCATAGCACTACCGATGGACCATCGTGTGCTGTCGTACTCCCTATGATTAGGATGCATGGTGTTCAACAACTTGATTTGGGATCATGGACTAACTTTTGTCAATGAAGAGTGGTAAGGTCTTGTGACTCACTCTCGATCACTTCTTCTTCATTATTATTTCATTGTTCAGCAGAGCAGAGCAAACCAAAGCAAAGCAATGATGACAGAGATGGCATATGGTGACAGGATGGCATGATGGTGACAGATGTATTAGCAAGTGGAATTCTCCCTAGTTGAGAGGGAGTGTTAAAATTGGCAACTAGGGCCAAATTCCACCTTGGGACAGCTCATATGACAGAGATGGTTATTGCATTGGATTCCTCTTTTCGAGAGGTCCAAAGTTGATATAAAGATCATCTCATTCAGACAAGCAGAAGTGGAATTTTGAATTTATTCTCTCTCATCCACAAATTGTTAAGGTCGGTCAGCTTAATGTAGGCTCAAAAGCCCAATGGATGTGTCCTTTCACCCTCAACGAATTGTATAAATACGAGTGACCTCTCTCCTCATTTGGAAATCATTAACTCACACATTCTTCTCTCTCTTCTTCTGAATGGGTCGTACAACTATTGGGCAGCTTCTCTCTCTCTCTCACACATGTGGCTGGATGACTAGTTTTCTGGAACAGATTGCAAGCCAAAAATTTCAGAGTTCAAGGATAGTTTGACTAGCGTTGACCAATGTGTTTTTTACCAAGTTTGAATTTGATTTTGGGTGGAAAAGTTCGATTTTTGCAAGCCGTACAGCTGGGCACGAAAACCAAGAATTTCTGGGCCAAATCGCAAAACCGAAGTTGCATAAATTTTAGACTATTGCCCAACGTTGAACAAGACCTTCCATGCATCATTTATAATTGATCTTTTGGGGAAATTTATGTCTCAGCGGGCTGCAGCTTTTGGCATAGAAACCGAGGTTTTCTAAGCACTTTGACCGCAAACCAAATTGCAGGTTGACCACATAAAATTACAACAGCTTTCTCTCTCCTTTGACATAGTTTGACTGGATTGTTTTTGGGTTGATTTTGACCTTCTGATCTGGCCGAGTTTGACTGGAGAAGATCAAGTTGTTTTGAGGACATTTTATTGTTGCTTTGACCAATGTTGACTTTCTGGTTAGGGCTAATTGGATTGCAGTTGACTGTAGAATTTGACAGTGTGTATTTGACTATGTATTGGGTAAGTGAATTTGATTTTTGTACTCTCTCTATCTATTGAACTATTGAATAATAATAAAAAGATTTGATCAAAGGGTTTTCCCCACATTGGTGTTCTTTTCCCTGGCATCTGCCAAATCTGGTGTCCTCTTGTCTTGGCTTGTCTTCTGCATTTGTTTTTATTGTCCATTTGCATTTGTTGTCAATGTGATTAAGTTAATGTGATTTCTACTGGAAATAATTGGAAATTGTCATTGAGCTGCTAAAGGAACATTGAAGTAAATTGTCCTAAGCATAGAATATACCATTGTTATCTAAACTTAAAACCAACCAAACCCTACAACAACACAACACAACTAAAGATGTAGCCATTGTGTAGAAGTACAGTCAATTACTAAACTTAGAGATTAAGCTATCAGAGAGAACCCTCTCTGGATTGAAGGGGCTAGCCTTCAATCTATAAGTTGGACTGCAAAGGTTACCTTAGAAACTCCTCTCCTACATCCAAGAGGACAAGCTTGTGTGATAACACCTTTCATGAACATCACGACAACCCTTTTCAATTCCCCTTTCTCACAAACTCGATGGTTGATGCTACAGCCCACATACAATGATATAAGATACTTCAATTATATCCACTATTAATCATCTTTGGGCCTGATTACTCCATCCCATTATTGTAGTTGTCGAATAGTAGTATGTGGCTTCCACCATCTGTGGGTGTAAATCAGTTGGGGGAGAGCAGTGAACAAAAGCCCCAAGAATTGTGTGCTCTATCCACAATCACAACGATCAATTCTCCACATGAGCATTATTTCATATTTTAGTTCTTTCATTCTTTAGCTAGGTTATCTTGAGCCTTTGTTATTTCATTTTTTGTTTGGGCTCTACTCTTTTTTATTTAGTGTACATATAGGTAAAAGAAGTAAAATTGTTGAAAATAATTTACTTTATAATAAAAACCAATGTTATCAGAACCAACCCGATCATCAAATCGATCAACCCCAAAACCAAGAACCAAAGCAGAACTGGAAAAATGCCAATCAACCAAAAACTACATAAATTTCAAAATTTTGAAGAAAAAATACACATTTATATTCATGTGCGTCCATATGAATCCAAACCATTACATCCATATTGACATGAATCCAAATCATTATACATAAATATGCAAAGTTTCTCATATATAGAGCAACTTACAAGCAAGGTTACACATAACAAAAGTAACATAGAGTGCAATTTATCTCTAAACCGAAAATTCATCAATAACAAGACTCTAGATGGGCTCTAGCACATCTAAAAAAAACCATGCTACAAAAAATACCTATATATCATCAAAAACATTGTCTATATTGGGATCCTCATCATCAATATCACCCTCTGAGCATTAAAATAAGATAGAAAAAGCTTAACAGACCAAATCGAGATTTTGTTTGGGTGATGGGTACATTTCTACTAAGGTCATGGCAGACGATTTCAATAGTGGATTACACTAACATCAAGGTACATTTAGGGCTTGGTGCTCTTAATTAAATGATAGTTCGATACCCTGGAACGCGACAAAATCCAATGGAAACGTTGTAATCCCCCAACCCTGAAATCCTAAATATTGTTAAATTTGTTAGATTTTGAGTGGGATCCAAAATTCTACTTTCTCCATGTGAAATCCAATGAAGTTGGAACCACTCTCAAACATCCTGATTCCTAAAACAATTAATGAACAAGTAATGGTAATGTTAAAAAATTTAAGTAAATGGAAAATACTTCTTTAAGAATTTAACATTACCATTAATTACATAACATTAGTTGGGCCTATTATCCACCAAAAGTGGGTGACCCCTAAGGGAAATTTTTCTCCTATTCATCTCTTCCAGCCAACAACCCCTAACAGCCACCTTGTAGCCGATGTGTCATGCCATTCATATCTCCACCACTTGCTTCAGTCATATGTCTCCTCACCCATTTGCCAAGAGCACATGTTGGAAGGTGGGCATTTGATCAAAAGGCACTTTCTTCATTTTGCAATTGGGTGCTTATCCCTGTTTGTATTTGGGCATTTGGCATGGATTATGGGCTAACTTAGTCGTGATCTTGTTCCCTCACCATAAATTGGGGGTTAATTTTCAATCCTAGTCCAGTGGACCCTCCCCTACTCACACATGGCTTTAGGAAGGGACACTACTTGGGAAGTCATGATTGAGATAGTATAGGCCCATCTCTCCCTATTCTATACTTGCCACTTTCCATTTGACATTATGAGCCCCTATTCCACCTCCCTTCTTTGGGTTCAAATGACCATTAGTTCTCTGGGATTTGGCACCCACACACCCTCGTAACGGGGTAGGACCTAGAAATGCACCCTGGGAGGTTGATGCAGCTAAACGAAACATAAGAGCATATGAACCCTAGGCCAAGAGAAATTCCACCTAGTTCCTAGGCCAATGCTTCCCTATCTCATAGAAGACAAGGAACCCTTACATGTCCCAACCCCTGATGGGCGATGCACTGCCCCATCCTTAGGGGGGTAATAACTAATATACATCATATAAAGCAAGTTCTCATTCCTCGAGCTACGAGCAGTTATACAAGGAAAAACCAAGAAAAGGTAACAGGCAATTAGAGAGGTGGAAAAATAAAGGTCGAGGTAACTCATGCATCCACGATTGCTCCCTCCTCACATCTATACAACTAGAATGAGCTATTCCATCATAGTTGGTCCCTTTGACCATGGCACTTGGGCACGAAGTCTTTCCCCTTTGTTCCATCATTATTCACATGGCACCTATCAACTGAAGGGTGGACCAAGGACATGACACTTCCCCTCGGGGTTTGAGAACACCTGATAGGGTCGCCTATTAACCACTCCTACCCAATGTTGTAGTAATCGTTATCGAGATAATATTGGCGAGGGAAAAAATAGGAAAAAATCGAAGAAAAAAAAATCGAGAAATAATTGTAAAGTACAACAATATTCATTTTTTTTCAATTTTTTTAATATCTAAAGCATCTACAACATAAAATAAATACATTGAAACATAAATATGATAAAAGAACTAATATATAAGATGTGTAATATCATTTCTAGTGCTACATCACACATCACAGTGAATCATGTCCTGAATAGTAAGTCTTGACTCCTGAGTCCCAACTCGGCCTCAAAATATCAACAAAAAATATAATAATGTATCTCATATCATGAGTCATAATGTCATATACAATGAAATGAACCAAATAACTAAAGTATGATACTACTGATTTCCTCTACCCCTCTTGCGAGAAAATGCAATAGCTTTCCCTTTCCCTCTAGATGTAGATGTCGGTGGAGTTGGCAGTGGACTCTGTTGTGCTCTAGAACCTAAAGAACTAGGAGTAGGAGCTACAGGAGGTAGACCGCATCCTCTACTGGTGGCAGGGGTAGCCCGGGTAAGTGGTTTCACCTCCTTCTCCTATTGCTCCTCCTCCTCCTCCTCCTCCTCCCCCTCCCCCTCTACGCCTTCCACTATCTCCTGCTCTAACCAATCATTGGCAGACTCCATGAGATGCCTCTCGACCTCAACCCTCCATCATCCATGCAACAGTGGTGTCAATCCCATCCAATAAGATCGCCTCCATATCAGGTATCCTCTCAAGTTGCCTCACCCACAATCGAAAATTGTAGTAGACGTAGACCATGTCATTAAGTCCCTGGGACTCCAACCTGTACAAAGATCATGAAATAATAATTATAAAAAAATATATTGTTTAACGAATTCAAAAAATTAATTGGAAATTTGCAATATTTTAAGTTTTAAGTTTAACCTGTTGCGCTTCTTGTTGTGTATTTTTTCAAATACACTCTAGTTGCGCTCGCACTCTGAGGAGCTACATGTTTCGCTGAGGATTCTAATGGCAAGCTTTTGCAAATGGGGTACCCTGGCACGATACATTCTCCACCATGCATCTACAACAAAATTACAAATAAACATAATAAAAAAATGAAATTTGAAAGTTGAAGCAAAGTATGAAGTTATGAACTTGAAGAGACAATGAAATTTGAAACAAACTAAAAAATACCTGGCATTTTAGTCGTCCTATTAGTCACAGCCATCTCAAAGCCAAATGTGCCACTTGCCATCCTATATGTCTCCATTTCTTTGGAGATTTATGTACGTTCTACTGGAGATTGCACCATCCTCTCAACACAGCTTAAGAATCCATTCATGATCTCAGCATTAAATATGAACCCACATAGGTAAGAAAATGTGGGGTTCGGGTAGATCCCTGTAACATGAATGGGACGATGGAGTGTGTTGTTCCATCGTTCATCAATCACTTCCCATAGGAGGAGTTATTTTTTAAACCGCTTATCTCCCTTATCGTCATAGTAGGCCCAAATGGATTATTTGGCCCTGTCCATGGCCTCATACAAATAGCCCATTGCGGGCTTCTCACCATCAACTAATCAAAAAACCTTTACCAAAGGTCTGGTAACGGTGCACACCTCCTACACTCCCGCCCAGAAGTCTTCCTGGTATGAAACTAATCTGCATATGGTCTCTCTCTCTCTAGTTTGCGGATCATTGTCAAAACACGCCACTCCTCTAAAAGAAACATTCTCTTCACATTCCACATAGAATTCAAGAGGGATTGAAAAAATATGAAACTAGTGGCAAACTGTGTAATGGCAAGGCAAAGATGTATGATTATATATAAATTTTGTAATGTTTTTTGATGAATCAACAATATCTTTGACAAAGGAAATTTTCCCTGTCCTCCAACATCAAATCAATACAAAGTGCAGCACAAAGTGTCCAAAATAAAGTAGGATGCCTCTCCATAAACATCCTGCCAGCAGCAACCTCTCTCCATAAGCATCCTGCCAGCAGCAACATAATTTGCAGCATTGTCCATTATGACTTGGACAACATGTTCTGCACCCACCTCCAAAATAAACACATCCAGCAAATCACATAAAGTTTTTGCATCTTTGATATGTGAAGATGCATCAACAGACTTCATAAACATTGTCCCCTTGGGACAACTAACCAAGAAGTTTATAAGGGTTCTCCCCTTTTGGTCCATCCAACCATCTGACATCACAATGCATCCTGTTTGTGCCCATGATGCCCTAAACTCCTCCAATCTTTTGGTGCGGTTAAGCTTTTCATTTTGAAAAATCTGACCTCTAAAGTCGTCATAAGAAGGGATTTTGTACCCTAGGCCAACAGTTGCAATAGCATCAACAGCAGGATGGAAAAATGGATTATTCCTTGCAACGCTAAAAGGAATATTACTCCAAAGGAGAAATTTAGCCAACAACTTGTCAGCTTGTTCTTTCTCAGTTTTTTTAAGCATTGAAGTGATAGATGGTTGTGAACCAGGCATGGTTCTAGGAATAAAAAACGATGAGGCAGCTACCAAGTTGGTTGTAGATATTGATGCAGAAGTAAAACCAGTGCCACTTCCATGTTCACCTAAGCCTAACACCCTCTTTGCTAGTTGTTTCTTCATTTCTGCTTTGTCCTCTCTCTCATGCTCTAATTCTTCCAATGATCTCATGGTTCTTCGGATGATCTCCGGATTTGTATTTATGCAAAGCCCTACATCAAATCCAAGGATTTGTGCAAGGTGATACTGCAATCTATAAACACCCCCTGACATATGATGCCCGCACAACTTGCAACTCAAGTTTATTCTATCAAACCCTCCATCAGGTTCACCAAATTCCCACAGAGGGTCCAATTTCCCTTACATGTTTGTAACTTGGTTGAACTCTTGACTCTTGATTTTTAATGTAAGATGAAGTTTGAACTTTGAAGTTGAACGGTGAACCTATGGCACAATAAGGATTCAAGTTACAAAAATTAAAAAAAAAAATTACATACATGAGTAACATGACACAACACATTGAATTTTTGACAATTTAAAATACAAAAAAACCTCAGCTCAATCCAAAATGAATTCTCTCCACTCTATGCAACAAAAATGAAAAAAACGTTATCAAATCAACTCAAAAATCTTTCATAAACAATGGGTTATAGAAATCCAAGCAAAAACAAACAAAAAAACAAAACAAAACACATAAATTTGGTGCCCATACCTGGAAACCACCGTTTGCCGAAGAAATTTGATCCTCTCCTCTAGAGCTCTCAATCCACCAGGGTTTTTCTCCTCCTCAGCTCCCAATCCACCAAGGCTTTTCTCTTGTGTCACTCCCAATCCACATCGTTGTCGTTGTCTGTCCAAATGAATAAAAAAATCGTTTTTTGGCTTATAATACCCGTTGTCCGCTGGCCCCATGATAAGTTCAATTCGAATCGCGATAATTACAAAAAAATCGCGATTTTTTGCGAAGAACTCGTTAAAAAAAAAAATTAACGTAAAAATCGGCCGATAATATCACCAAACTCAAAAAATCGTGGTTTTTCGATATGATCGCGATTTTGGCAACACTGCTCCTACCTAGGGAGGTAACATGATTACTTGACTAAGGCCCCAATTTTGGAAGAGAAGCCTTATATAAAGTGTTAATTTGCCCATTCCATTGAAGTTTGTTTCACTTATGTAATAATGATTAACGTACTTAATGGTGAGAGTTGCAGCACTAAATATTGTGTGTAATTGGCAGGTGGTTCCATCTATAGGTCTAGGAAACTTAACTAGGGCCCAAGTCCTCCACAAGGACATATTGACACCCATAGGTGATGCGTTGAGAGCCATGCGACTCCAAACAATTGTAGAGCATCATTCACAGCGACGGGCACCTTTAACACCCACAGTGTTCTTACATTTTGCTTTATTATTCAAGGGATGATGCACCTGGACCAGTGTTGCACAACCCCCCTCGAATCTATTGGGATCTGCATCCCATAGGGATCCGCAATTCGGAAATTCAGAACCGCGTGTCAAACCAGAAATCACAGAGCCTGGAATTTCAAAACTGTGTCGGCCCAATCCACGATTTCGAATTTCCAAACCGCAGATCCAGCATCAAATCCGCCTCTATTCCACGGCGGATCGGGGTATAATATAAAACATATGTCCACTTATGTTCCCTTGACTCAGTTAATTTTCTCCACATAAAAGTAAAACTTATCATTCACATAAAGAGATTTTGTATTCTTTTTGTTCTTCTTTTACCTTGAAAATACCATGGGAAATTACCATCGGTTGCTAATACCACGAGCTTGTAAACCACTTAATGAAGATTCAAGATAATATTATCTACTCTTCCTTTTCTTACGTATAGTTCTAAAGATATTTGGAAAAATTCCCTTTTAACTTTATCATCCACTTTTTATCAATAATGTAGAACCTTTTTATAGACATGAATGTTCTCCTTCAAATTTTACAGCAAGCTCTATATATCTTCTTCTTTTTTTATAGATATTTTATATGATTTTTTTTTCTTTAAAAATTTTTTTTAATCTTTATATGTACTTTTTTTTCTTTGACTATCTTTAATGGCGAAAGGCCTCTGATGAATTAGCAACGAAGAAAATCCCAAAAGTGTAGCGAAATGCTTCAATATCGACGGCAACAATGTTGACGAAACCTGGATGGCCAAAGGCCTGGATCGAAGAACATGACTATGTGCAGTGGTGGAGCGGCCAAAGGATCAAATTGCTTTGATACCAAATGAAGCGAACAAAGTTTGTTCTTCTTGTTAATTACTCCAAAAGACTTGGAATATGTAAATCTCCATTGAGATACCCAAATATATATTAACAATGTTCCACCAAGACTCTGGGACAGGGAGACGCGGGGACAGGTAGACGCACAAAGGGGACGTGTGGGAGTACCCTCAAATTTTAGGGAAATTTAGGAGGGTCGGGGGGACGTCAAGGTATATAATTTTTTTCCTTTTTTAAATATATATATATAGATATTTCAAATTCATATTCAATAATGAAAGCATAAATAGAATGATACATACATTATTGAATTAAATAATGAAATACATTGATCCATACTCATCATCCTTACTAATACATACATGATTCATCCATAAACCAAAAGATTCAATAATGAAATACTTTGATCCATATTCATTATTCATTATTCACCATTCTCGAATCTACATTGATTTAAAAATTAAATTCATCATTCATCATTCTAGATTCTAAACTGATCTAAAATTAAAATTCACCATTTATCATTCTAGAATCTAATTAGTACTAAGCAAAATAGACTATAATAGATACTAAAATCTAAAGGCTGGAATAGGAAATTGATATAACTAAAACTCAAAAAGAATGGAGTGATGAGTCTAAAATTCACTCTAAAGTACACAGAGGGCTTGGTGCTCTTGATTAAATACTAATTCCATACCCTTGTACATGACAAAATGCAATGGAAACATTGCACTCCATCGAATCCTAAATTCCTGAAACATTGTTAAGTCTGCTAGATTTTGAGTGAGATCTAAAATTCTACTTTCTCCATATGAAATCCAATGAGGTTAGAACCACTCTCAAACATCTTGAGTCATTTCATGGTAATGTTAAAAAATTAAGTAAAAGGATGAAAATGAAAGATAAAGGAGAATGCCACTTTTACTTTAAGAATTTAACATTACCATGAATAGCATAGCATTAGTAAGGAAAAATGGTCAAATACTACGCTTTCTCTGTCATAAATCATTGTTAACAAGCAAATTTAAGGGGGGACGCATAACCCATTTTGAGGGGGTCATTTGGGGAGTCGCGTCCCCCACACTAGAGAAACGTCCCCCCCCCCCTACATCTCCCCACCTCTCCCCAAAAGGGGGACATGGGGAAACGTTTCCTCGAACGTCCTCCCATCCCGAGTGTGTGGGGTGCGAGGTCCTGAGTGTGTGGGGTGCGAGGGTTGCCCGCACCCGACCCTAGGGGACGCATCCTCGTGGAACACTGTATATATATTAAAAGTATGAATAAGATTATGTTACAATTGAGAATGAGGGTCCTATCTATATAGTCAGGTAAGCACACTTTCACGAGCGGTCATGTCTCCTTAGACATGCCTCTTTGTTTAACTTATTATTGATTACCTAATCATTATTACAATTATTTATATTTATATTATTTATATATATTTTATTCGTAACAACGTGATTATTTGCTTGATGTCCCAATCCTAAGGAAAAGTTATTTCTATTGTTTCATTGTGGCAGAGAATAGCCCCTCCCGCCACTGTCACCCCTAAGTAAAGGGTACATTTTTACCAAAATATCATGAGAGATAAGTTACACAGTCAGGGCTATCAACATCAGGTTACATAAAGGGGTTGTTGCTCTTGATTAAACACTAATCCAATACCCTCAGACATGATAGGATCCAATGCCAAAATCCTAAAAACTGTCAAGTCTGCTAAATTCTAATTGGACTCCGATATTTAATTTCTTCATATGAAATCTGATGATGTTGGAACCGCTCTCAAACACCCTAGACTTATTAATGGTAATGTTAAAATTTAAAGTAAAAGGGATAGAAAGGGAAAAATAAAGAAACATGCAACCTTTACTTTAAGAATTTAAAATTACCAATTATAGCTCCCAGCAGCAAACAAAACCTTCACAGGTGGCATGTATTTTTCGTTTTTATTATGTTGAATTGGTGCATAAGTGGATCTGTGGGTGTGGGACCAATTCCAATTGTAACTGTCCTGCTCGTCTTGTGAATTGGAACAGGCTGCTAGTCTGATCCATAAACAGGGTCCTCAAGTAATGAAGCAGTCCAAACTGCTCAATTCCTGTCTGGTCCAACTGGTCCCAATAACATTGCAAGTGACAAGCACATGTGTGCTAATTACCTAATGCCTTATAATGATTACATGACCCTCGTAAAACATCATCACTCGTAACATAACTATATTACTCATATTAATGACTTTTAGAGCGAACAAAGGAAAAGGTGGAACCCAATGCACCAAGCTTCACTTAGATCACCATTCACCTAACATTGCCAAGAAGAGTGAAAGTTGTATGCAAATTGAAAGTAGGAAAAACTGCAAAGGTTGTTGAAGGGAAGAAATAATGAGGCACATTTCTGAGGAGTCTTTTACTAGCAAAACCCAACACCAAAAGGATTCAGTATCACTTTCCATCATTGATTAAAATCCATCATTTAAGAGACAACGATGTTTCCCATTTCCCTGTAATCTGCTAGTTGCTACAAATGACAACATTGATTATTAATGGGAATCAAAGTGTAAGCCAGTAATGGGAGGTCCACACTGCCCTTCCTCCATGTCTATGACTTACTTCTAGTGGATTTCTCATTAGAGTTAGATGTGATTCTGAAAAGACTCCGTAAAGCACACCTCAAAAGATATTATCAGAACATCGTAAGGCTTTAGGCAGTACTGGATGAAGCTCAGTAGCAGGCCAAGAAATTGAGGGAATTTATGACTGATGATCAGCAAGCCAAAGGATCCCACAGTCCCTAACAACAAAAGCACAAGATGGAAGTCTTTGATAGAGGGCAGGAATCAGTAGGGAGGTGCTAGTTCATGAAGGCAAGAAAAGGGACTGACAAGCTGGAAGAACTTGCAGCCAGAATATAATAAGATATGTGAGAATTTTATTGGCAACAGTTATAAATGAAGAAATAGCAAATATCAGAATCCTATACTATGCAATCACATGGAGGACAGGTAAGCTCTGCAGTTGTCCTAAATGCACCAATGCACATCTATGCATGTTTGTGGGTTCCACAAAGGTCTGGCAGGTTGTGCTGCAGGCATAAGATCGTCAAATAACATCAGTTACCAGTAGGATCTATGATAGGCATGAAGGCAAAGTTGCAGGATAGCTTCTCCATTCTATGCACATATACTCAGCATGAAGTGGGGGATTTCACTGAGAATTTGTCAACCCTGCAGCTGGCCTGTGGTCATCATCCAAGGCCAGTGGAGTCCATTGCAGAACTGAAGACCTGGCAGCGGGTTTCAAACCTCACAAAGGTATCTTTATAATCTGTTAGTCTGCAGAAGGTGCCTATGCCATATTCAAATGCAGATTAGCCAGGCGCTCTTGACCATAACATATATCAGGTGTGTCAAACAATTTTTGTATGTAAATTCACCTGATCTAAGAGAAATAGCAATATTTCAAGGAAACTAAAAGACAAAACAAAACAAAAATGAAATCTTACTTCTCCAAAAAATCGTTTGTTAACCAGAACTTGTACAGTGAAATGCATAAATAAAGCAAACATATTCTCTGTACAATAGGGTTTTGTAAATGCCTCCATAGCTTATGCAATATGTAATGGCTCTACATACTGATTATATATCTCTGGCACACACTCTTTATTACTTAGGGAATGTGCAGAGTCTCATTTAGGAAACGAAGATAAAAATACATACGTCATTTCCTTCGAATTCAAAATGCCCATTGATTTGCATCCTCCATTTTCTAATATCACAACTGCACAATCTGTGTGCTTCTTTCCAACAGCTCTGTGTAGAACAGTCTCACCCTCATCATCTATGGCATTAGGATCAGCCCCTGCCAACAAGAGCTCCTGTTGTCTAAAAGTTAGTTAACAGCTTTGCAAAGAAATTACTGGTCATATGAATTGACGTCATTCAGCCCAGCAAAACATAATGTTCAAAAACAATCAGCTTAAAAATTCTTATATCCTTCTATAACTATATTATTGAACAAAACTTGAAAGCCTTACCCGCATGCAGTCAGGTTGGCCATGAAATGCACAAACATGAGCAACAGAAGGGCCCAAGCCCTCTTTTAGCTTTGCATTCACATTTGCTCCTCTCTTTATCAGGGTTTTTAAACAGTCAGGTGTTCCAGCAGCCAGTGCAAATACAATTGGGGGGTCCCCATCCTTGTCCAGAACCTCCACATCTGCTTCAGGATACTCCAAAATAGTTTCGACAAGCTCAGCATAACCCCTCATGCATGCCAAATGTAAGGCAGTTTGTCCTTCAGCATTGCGACCATCTAGGAGAGTACCAACTGAGTTTCCAGTCTTTCCAGATGAAGCTCTCACAAGTAAATCTCTGCATAGCATTAATGAAAATTCATTGTTTGTCAAAGATAAAACTACAACCATATAACTGAGAAATCTATTTGAACAAAAATTCATGCAAACAACAAAAAATTTGGAGAGTAAAGAAAATCACCTAACACCTTCCACATCCCCTTCTGAGACCATACGATGAAGAACATTTTGAGTATCCTGTACAAATTCCAAGACAGATGAGGGAGATGGCTCTGTCCCAGTAGCCTCGGAATCTTTTGATGGATCACTGGCATGAGCAACCATGAAATCTATGAGTTTCTACCCACAAAAAAATTATAGATGCCAGTCTTAATCTCAGCTCAATGGCAAATAATGATAATCCTGTTGCAATTTAGTTTATTGACAAAAAGAAGTATGCCTCTTCCAAAAAGTGGTTACTCAGTACTCAAGCCGGGCATGAAAAAATAGTACAATATCCCAGTAAAACTTGGTCCATCATTAATCAGTAATCATATTTATGGCAGAAATATTTCTTCACCTGACTGATCTACTTATTTTGTTTAACATTGATGGAAAGTCATGCAGCTCATTTTCCACATTCTATGGTGAAAGTCATAATTGTTTTTAATTGTGCCATCTTAGCAGTATAGTAACTAGCAAGCAACACAGGGAATAACAAATCTGTGAGCAAACTGCATATGTACGTATTAAGTATGATTCACATCAGTTGCATCAAGCAAATATTCCATAAGTAAAAATTAAACTAATCAAAGAAAACCTTACGTTGCAAGTAGCAACATAAAGCTTCCCACTATATTCTTACTTGTCTGGGCTTGCAGGAGGGCTAAGAGGAATCTCCTGCAAATGGCGTAAAAATATGGACAGCATGGCATGAAAAGTGGGTCTCTTTGAAGGCTTAAACTGTAAACATTCACCAATCATCTTCCACAGCTCTCTTGGGATTCCAACACCAACAACACTAGCATATTCTGGTGGCTGCCTTCGAGCCTTGACAACAGCCCTATAGATCTCCTCTGAACTTAGGTTATTCCACCTGCATGACAAATCTCATTAGATATCTAGCAAGTGTGTTCCATATAGAGGCTACCATGCTTGCACATTACAGAAGAAAAAGGGGACTGCTCAACCACAAACACAAGGGTAGACACAATATAACTTACGGAATTGCTCCAGTGCACATCTCAACCAAGGTGCAACCAAAACTCCAGGCATCAGATTCTGAAGAAATTCCATTTCCTTCATCCCAAAAAATGTTCAAAGAAGACTTCTTGAGTGGTTCCCAAGCTTCTGGTGCTGTATAATGAGGATTCAACATTGTACACTCCACACATGAATGTGTCCTTGTCACATCATCCTCCGGGGTTGAGCGAGATCTTCTGCATTGAGGTTTTTTCAAAATTTCTGGAAGACCAAAATCAGAAACCACTGCTCGCCCTCTTGCATCCAGAAGAAGGTT
Organism: Pinus taeda; assembly: GCA_000404065.3. Classification (NCBI taxonomy): domain Eukaryota; kingdom Viridiplantae; phylum Streptophyta; class Pinopsida; order Pinales; family Pinaceae; genus Pinus; species Pinus taeda. Next base: position 148,728 of record APFE030973594.1, read on the forward strand.
GGATGGTTTGAGATTCATACACGAGACACCTGCTGCATGAAGCTCTGCAACACCACGAGAAATATCTGCACCATATCTGCATACGCATTTCCAATAAGATTCATCAATGCATATTATTTGAGTTCCCTTCATTTTACTTACTCTAAAATACCACCAATAATAATTCACTAATGTATAGAGATGACCACTATAGTATCACCCTTGTAAATATTGATTAAATCTCAGATATCATTAAAACTTCAGACTTTTAATAACAAATTCAATTGCAGAATTCTACAAACAATGAACTAGAAATTAGAATCAACTTTTGTAGATGCATAATCTATAATGTAGTTATATTAGAAACTATTTACTCCACTGTTTACTGCATCCTTCACTGTTCACTCACCATTTGTTTGCTGCCTCCTTTACTCTGGTAGAAAATCTTGTAAAATCATGAGTTTGGGGGAGGGGGTGGTTTCCCTGTACTGGAGGTTTTGAAAAGCAAATAAACATCATAAGAATAAGGTTTACATTTGTCTCTCTCTCCTTTTGTGCTGCTTCCGTTAGTGAAACCTCTTCTTTTGAGAATCACCAAAACATATAATGGGTGGCACCGAGTGGTTTCCAAAGCTTCAGGGACATCCCTTGACAGCATCCAGGCATGTCCCCAAACATTTCCCATGTCTCACAGGAAAAATTACCCTATCCTGACAATGAATCACTGAGTACATCAATTTCTCTATTTAAATTTATGATAAGTCTTTTATCTAAAATGTTTTTTCATGTGAGTTTTCTCCTTGAATGTTAATGTCAGTGTTACTTGGGAGCGGGAGCGAAAACAGGAGCGACATTTTCAGAAACTCCCGGTTTGGGAGCAAATCCCGGAGCGTTTTATA
>APFE030973607.1:0-18743 GCA_000404065.3 Pinus taeda
CTCTCTTTTCCTCCTCCATTCTCTTTGTTGTCTTTCATACTCAATTCGTTGTTCAGGAGTGAGGATAGTAGATCCATGTCCTTCTTCGCCATTGGCTTAGTTGTTTCAAGTTTGGGAAAAAATTCAGATTATTCAAAATCAGGTTGACTTATGGATGGAAAAACAGATGGTTTTCCTTTGATAATTTCTTTTTGTTTTCCTGAAGTTGATGGTTGTTTTTGTTTTGCTTCCCAAGCTAGCAAAGTTTTCCTTTCAATCAAAGTTAATCTTTGGCCAGTTCTTTGTTTTTCTACCAATTCCTCAATTATTGGATTACCAGTAACCGGTGTGTGTGATGATCCTATCTCTACTTGTGGGGGGTTTTTAATAAATCTACCTTGAGGATCCCTAAATCTAGGCATAAAGAAACATAATTAAAGAAAAGAAATGTAACTAATGTTTTTGTTTGTTTTGGATTTTATCTCTCTATTGACTATGCTGATATTTGCCTCCCCAGCAACGACGCCAAAATGTTGAGCTAATTTATGTACCTAAACTAACACAATTATTTATTATCAATCTGGGTTGTTTATGCTTTGAAGCAAGTTCACTATGTGTGAAGATCAGATATAATCAACTTGAAAGATAATTTATTCAAAAGCAATACATCCTACAACTCTAATTCAACTTGTTTACAATAGAGGAAAAATATTGGGATGGTTCTTGACTCAAGAAGTCCACCTTTGCCTCAACTATCACTTAATGAATCAGAGATTAAAATCAAGAACTTGAGATGGATAAATTGTTAATGAAAGAAGCTCTTAACTTAAGAGACACATAAAGTATTTCATCATAAGTTATTCATCTTAATACTCAAAATCATAATAAAAACCACTTGCATGCAAATCAAAGAAACTAGTTGTAATTCATCATTTTAGCAGAAGAGATGCTCAGCTTGAACACTTGTGTTTCTTCAACTCAATAAAGTGATGAATAAGCTAATAACTAAAGCAATCAATTACCATTCATGAACCATAAAGCAATCTGAAATAAAGCTTTGAAAAACTAGTTCTACACTTAAACAGATACAAGAAATAAAACTAGTTAAAACAATGAAGTGTACTTAGCTTGGAATGGGGGCCCTCCACCCTTGCCTTGCACACTCGAGAAGTGATATCAGAAGCCCAAATCAATTACACATCCATAGCATTGAGCAGCAAAATAATAATAGCACAAGTCTTCAAATTAATTCCTCAATCCAAAAGTGTCACAGCATAAAAGTATAATAAGTCAATACATGAGCCATCAAAGTTGTGGCTCTTAAATAAGGAGTCTCATGAAACAAACTGATATACATTCACTCTAACAAACCCATCTACTCTAATCCATCTATCCAAGTCGAATTCACTACCCTCATCCCAAGAAATATGACCAATCTCATGGAATCTCAAAATTGCCCTATTTAGATGGGATTTCTGGATGACTAGTCATGATTGACTAGCTCCAAATGGGCCTAATAAAGCTCGTTCTGTTGGAACCAAGCATAGGTGGCTTAGTCCTAGTTTCCAAGCTTTCCATTCATGTATCCAATTCGTGCTCAAGTGGCCTGCAACCATACCAACCATAGAGTGATTACGAGAATTTCTGAAATTGCCAAATTTGCACTTAAAATCAAACTTTTATAAAAACTTTAAAAATTGACAAATTAAAGCTAAATACCTGAATGGATATCAAATATACATCAAAATTGAATGAATGAAGTGAAAATGGATGATAAATAGATGGTTAAGTAAGTTTCTTAGAGCAAAATAAGACCAAAACTAAGGCCCAACAATATGATTAAGATTTCGCTCTATATAAGTGCATTCTAGTGTTTTTCCACCTAAATGTGTCATAAGATTCCTCCTATTGTATGTTGGTGCTTCATACCCTTCTACTTCTTTGCCTACATTTCCAACAATAGACCATTCTTATGATGGGTTTCTCTAAATTAACACCTCCTCATTGAATAATGCCCATATTGATAAATTTCCATATGGCAAAGAACACTTGTAGCTTGAGATTGCAGTCTAAGCTTCATTCTCCACTCTTTGGAAATCCCATAGGGGCTCCCACCCCTTTATTTAGTTGTTTTTTGTTGCACATTATTTTCACTATATGCATACAAACCATTTCCACTAGAGGGAAGGCATGGGCTTAAGTGCTCATTGAATGATATGTATCCATTGACTTACTTGCTTTTGACCACATGTTCCTTCGTGCACTTGTGAGACTGTTTTCTTGCAACATGAACACCCACCTTCTCAAGTGATTCTTTCATTCTTTCTAGCCAAGATGAAAATATCCCAAAAAGTTCATATAAAAGAATAGAAAATTAGGGGGTTTTGGGGCAGGGGAAAGAAAATAATTATTACAAGTATGAATTTTCCACTACGAGTAATGTTCCTTCAAATATTTATGGTAGTTGTTGAGGTCGCCCTCGGTTAGATCATGTTCTTGAATCACCAATGTATGTCCTTCCATCTTGTTATTGTGGTCATTGAATTTTGTTACCACGCTACTTTATTAAAATTGAGTTTTATCTCTAGCTCACTCTCCCTTCTATCCCCATTTTGACCTTGGTTCAGTCATTATTTTAAGGTCTCTTTGTGGTAATTGTTGCTACCCAAGTTGACATTTGTATATGCTCAACATCAAATGAAGTCTTACATGACCATCCCATGTTTGGTCAATATCTTGATTTGATTGTTTGTCTTAATCATTCATCAATATTCTTATTGCCATGCATTGGTTCAAGGGATTTGTCACTGTCTTACTTCGAATGGACTATTACCTATCAACCATGACATATTTACTTTGTGTCGTTGGTTTAGAGGTTGTGTACGTTAGTGTCCACTTTTCTTATTGGAAAATTTCCTTTCATTTGGTGGTGGATTATGATCATTCATCCTTGATTGAATAGTACCTTTAGATGTTTAACATCAACCCATTTATTAACACCATGAAAGATGGTATTAGTGCCTTTATACCCATTTTAAATATTGGTGGATCACCTTGCATTTACCAAGGAATTTGATAATTGGTCTTTTAACTAAATGGTTTTTGTTATGTTCAACTTCTATCCACTATCACATTGTAGAGAATCATATTCAATGACATTAGTGTTCCTAATTATACCAAATACCATGGACAATATGCTTCCTTTTCACTAGTAATGGAGCTTTTATTTAGAAGCTCATTTCAAACAATGTTCAAGTCCCTTACATGTTTGAGATATTTGAAGCATTGGGCCTCTTCTTCTTCAATTCTACTCCCTTCACTTGGGGAATATTATCACCATTGATATTAGAGGATGTGATGATAATGCATTGATATATTGATGTAATTTTGCATGGCCTTCCCATTCTTGAGCCACGAGCCATTTATATAATGTACTTGACTTGATTTAAGGATAAGCATGGGCATGTCCAACTCATGAAAGAAAGGATGGCAATATGTCACATAGGCTTTTTGGAGTTAGCAAGTAGTCTTCTTTTCCTCTGCTTAACAAATGATTTCCTCCTTTGGCTCTTGAAAGTAATTTCAAATAAAGACAAACATAATGCACTTAAGTTATGTAATGATCTCAACCTCACACGTTAGGAAACATTTGTTAGCATCAACATTTGGTTTATACTCATTGAACAATGTTATTCTCAAAATGTATCCCATGTGGTTTACTTAGTGTGAAAACAATGAAAATGTTCAAGAATTTTGATAATCAAGGTTCTTCAACTATGATAGTTTGTATATATTATTTAATACCTATATCCTATTGATTTTGACAAAATCAAACTTGATCTAATTGCACAATATATTTGACAATATTTGAGTAAATGTAGTATCAAACTGCATGAATGTCCTAACACCAATGATGAAATAAAATATTTATTGTTCGAAAAATTTAGGACCACCAGGTGGACCAATCACAATGGGCGTAAACAAGCATATTACATCAAAAAGTTTAACCCAACTTGAGACCATGGTGAGAAAACATATTTAGGGGCAACTATTAAAGGAAAGAGAAGGTTGCTAGTTGCACAACTAGGGGTGGGACCACATCACCTTAAATGTGAGACTAGTAGGTGGAGGGTACCCAAGGAAGTTTGAGAAGAGAGAACTTGCATATTCTGCAATAAGGGTGTGGTGGAGACGAAATGACACTTTGTCATGGAATGTGTAGTTTATGAGGATTTTCACATTTAGTATAAAAATAGTCTAAAGGTTGACAACATGCACCATCTATTTGATGGGAATAAAGTCAATCAGATTGCTAGCTGATATGATAATCACCCTATGAGTGACATCAGTTGAAGTTTTATTAAACAAAAGGTATTACAGACTCATGTGCTGGCGTGTGTTCTGTGTTATTTAAGCAATGGATCGATCAGATTGCCAACACACAGACATTTTAAATGGAAAGGCAACAGAGAAATACAGCAAGCAACTACAAAGACACAAGCAATTTTAATAAGGAGTTCACCCTATTCTCCATGGCTACATCCCCGGTCTAGCTTTCAGTGGTGGCCTTGTTTTATTGTGTCTTTAAACAGAGAATTACAATGCAGGGACTCAATGTGAGTTCTCCTGAAGCAGGTTTTGCTTGGTAGGGTGGTTCTTGGATTCCCCAAGCCATTGGAGTACACAGTCTCTTCCCCACCAACTTTGTGACCTTCTGGTCTATAGTGGTAAGAGCCCAACGTGGTGCTCAACCCGGACAGATCCCTCTATGGGGTGGCTCGAATCTCTCAAGCTCGGTGGTGCTCGACATTGCCACTACATCAGCTCGGCCCTCTGTCTCTTCCTGCTTTTCTCTTGCTTACTTCCTTCTTCTCTATGTATTCTATCCTCCTCTCGGGATTCTGGTCTTTTTCCTTCGTCTCTCGGACCTCACTCCGACTTGACTGTGTATTCTGTCTCTATTCATGGCTTTTAGCCATTCGTTTCCATGGTTGTTCGGTTCCTCTTCCGCCTCTGTTGATTCGCCTTCTGCAGCTGCGCTTGGAGTTCCCTGTTCGGCGTCAGCATGAATGCTCAGGGAGTGGCCACGTGTCCTCATCTGAAAAGTGCCAGCCTGCTCGTCAATTTGTTTCTTCGGTTACGTCGTGAATGCGTTTTTCCTCCACCGTGGCGGTTAAACGGATTCCAAATCCCTTTAGAACGTGGCTTAATTCCCTGTCGATTCAGCTTCCTCTATCGGGCGCAATCTCACCTATCCGATCTGGGCTCCTCCAGATCCAACGTCATACGCACGTCCTGCGCGGTTGACTTGCTCGATCGATAGCGCGTGACCAATGGCGGTTTTCTCTCTCCTCCGCCGCCACGTGTCGATCGTTGAGTGGGCTCACTCCGTTCTCCTCCAAAACCATTTACCGTTTGAGGGCACCTTGATCAATACCATCGGTTTCCAAAGTGTGAGTCCTGCCCTTATCCTTTTAGGGCTTTTCGTTTCTCCGCCCGTGGTTCTCCGGCTCCCAATGCGACTGAGTGCTTAAGGCTCCTCCATTTCGGCCCTGTTCGCCCAGCGATGTGCGATTAGGTGCTAATCGCACATCAAAAATCACCTCATTTTCCCAATATGGGGCTCCTAAGGGCTACTTTGACCTCCTACGCAATCGCCATGGGCCTCGGTCAATGCGCTTTGACCAAGGTCCTCGTCGTTCCACGTTGGTTGCCATTGCCACTAGTTTAGGGTGTTTTTTATTCTGTTTTTGGAATTTTTAGAGATTCGTCCCGACCTAATACGGTCATGGTTCTTTGCCAATCTTTAATGATCCAATTTGGATCATGGCCTTCCCACTGAAATAGCTTTTGGACCACCAAAAGTTGTTTTTCTTCAAGCATCGACTAAGTGAGGAAACTGTTGTCTCACTTGCCCAATCTCAATCCACTTCGCAATGCTCAACTTCGAACCATTAAGCCCAATCCTGAGGTATTCCACTTGTCCACTGCGCGTCGTCCTTACCTTTCTGTCCAACACTGTGTCTTCCCATAGTTCATTAAAATATTCAGGTAGCAGGTCATCAACAGAAGGTAATTGACTCTGTTCTTCAGGGTCCTCAATCATTGAAGGTTCAAACAACCTTAAGCAATCTGCGTTTACAACTGAGTAGATGTGCATGTAAGTTGGTAGATCAAGGCGAAAAGCATTTTCACCAATCTTCTCAAGTATCATGAAGGGTCCATACCTGATAGGTCTTAGCTTTTTACTTTCACCTTGCATCCTGTCCTTGCTGATATACAACCAGACTTGGTCTCCAACTTGAAAGCTATGCTCCATCCGATGCTTATCGTGCCTAGCCTTGTACTTGGCCTGGCTCTTTTCCAGTTGTTCCTGTACTGCCTGGTGGATCTCCTGGATCTATTCAATGAACCTAGTTGCCTTGTCCACATCACTGTGTCTATCAACCATGATATGTTTACCAAAGACAAAATCCAAAGGAGCCCTTGGTATGAAACCAAGACAGGTCTCAAAAGGATATCTCTGTGTAGAAGAGTGTTTGGCTCTATTATAAGCATGTTGCACATAAAACAAGTGTTCATCCCAAAGCTTAGGGTGTTTGCTGCAATATCCTCTCAGTAACTGGATCACCGTCCTGTTAACTACTTCTGTTTGGCTATCTGTTTGTGGATGAAAAGCTGTACTCTCTTCTTCTTCTTCTTCTTCTTCTTCTTCTTCTTTTTGGTGTCCATTAGTTCCCATAGACTTGACCAAAACTTCCCCACAAATCGGGTGTCTCGATTAGATATAATAGAAGTGGGTAGTCCAAAATGAACCCATACATGTTCAAAGAACAATTTTACAGTTTGTTCAGCGGTAATCTGTTTACTACAAGGTATCAAAATACACATTTTGTTGAACCTATCCACAACAACATATAGATAATCATGACCTTTCCTAGATTTAGGCAGTCCTCCAACAAAATCCATGGAAATGCTTTCCCAATGGTGAGAAGGAACTGGCAATGGAGTGTACAAGCCTAGTTTTCTGTTGCTGGGCTTGCTTTTCACACACATAGCACACCCCTTTACATATCTAGAAACTGTCTCACTCATTCTCGGCCAATAGTATAACCTTTGCAGCTGTGCAATTGTTTTACTTATCCCAAAGTGACCTGATATTAGAGAAGTGTGTGCTTCCCTAATTATCTTTACTCTCTTAGTTTGTGGAATGCAGAGTTTCCCACAATGATATAAGAGTCATTCCTTCATGTGATAGTCCAGTTCTTCTATTCTTTTGCCTTGACTCAAAGTTGCATATACATCTTTAAAGTCCATGTCCTGAGCATATTGTTCTATATATCTTTCATGCAACACAGAATTATGCTTAAGTATGGTAGATGCATTTATAATGGGTCTAGATAACATGTCTGCAACCTTGTTATGTATGCCCTTTTTATATCTGATGACTAAATGAAACTGTTTTAGAAAACCCATCCATCTGTAATGTCTTGATTGCTGCACCTTAGTTTGGGAGTGTAGGTATTGAAGTGGCTGATGATCAGTATGTATTATTGTTTCTTTGCCCATTAAGTAATGTTTCCACTTTTTCACACTCTGAACTAATGCATACAATTCTTTATCATATGTAGGATAGTTAACTATTGCAGGATTAAAAGCCTCAGAATAGTAACATATGGGTTTATCGTGCTGTGTCAACGCTACTCCCATGGCATAGTCACTGGCATCAGTTTGGATCTCAAATGATCTTTGTAGATCTGGCAGTGCTAGTACCGGTGCTATACTAATCCTTTCTTTCAAGGTGTCGAAGGCTTTTTGCTGTTTGCCTCCCCACTGAAACACCTTGTTCAATCCTGTCAAGGCATGTAAGGGAGCTGCAATTGAGGAAAAATTTGAAATGAACTTCCATCAATATTGTGTTGCTCCTAAGAAGCTTCTCACTTCTGTATCAGACTTAGGTTTAGGCCAGTTTACAATCACTGCCACTTTAGAGGGATCTTTTTTCAATTCACCTTTCCCTACTATGTGACCCAAATAATTTAGAGAGGTTTTGCCAAATTCACATTTGGAGAGTTTAACATAAAGTTTTTCTCTTTTCAAAACATCTAATGTCTGCTTAACATGCCTTAAATATTCTTCCCACGTTTTACTAAAAATCAGAATGTCATCCAGATACACAATAACAAAATCATCAAGAAAAAGTCTGAGTATGTCACTCATTAATCTCATGAAAGTAGCAGGGGCATTGGTCAAGCCAAAAGGCATAACCAGCCATTCATACAATCCCTGCTTTGTTTTGAAAGCAATTTTCCATGCATCTTGCTCTGCAACTTTGACCTGATGGTATCCACTGTGCAAATCCAGCTTGGTGAAATAAACAACTTCCTTCAGTTGATCTAAAAGATCATCTACGTGAGGAAGGGGATAACGATTTTTTATTGTTATCTTATTCAGTGCTCGGTAGTCAATGCACATTCTCCATGAGCCATCTTTCTTTCTCACCAAAACGATTGGTGACCCACATGGTGATGTGCTAGGCCTGATGAACCCTTTTTCGAGCAACTCCTGCACCTGCCTTTTGATTTCAGCGTTCTCTAAAGCAGACAACCTGTACATCCCAACGTTAGGCAATGGAACATCTTGCTGCAAAGTAATATCATGTACTATCCCCTTTTTGGGTGGCAAACCTTTAGGTTCTTGGAACAAGACATCATATTCTGAAACAATCTTTTCTATATCAGCTTGCTGATCAACATTACAACCCTCAAATACATTGGTTTTATCAGGTGTCTTTTCCTTTACAACCTTCAGTAAGAACTGTTTGCATGAATTTATAAGTCTTTTCATCTCTCCTAAGTTTATAAGAGTATAATTATTCTTGAGCTTATGAGCTCTTACAAAGTATTCGATTCCATCTTTAACAAGTAGATACTTGTTCTCAGCTCTATAGAAAATAGCCTTTTTATCATACAAGTAAGGACTTCCTAAAACAATTCCACATATATCCAAAGGAATTACATCTAACTCAACCTCATCTACAAACGCTGACCTAAAATAAAACTTGAGTTTGCACTGTCTAGTCACTTGTAGTTGTGCTTTATCATTCAACCATCTTAATGGGTAAGGTTTTTTATGAGGTGTAGTTCCTAATCCCAATTTATTTACAATTGCTTCAGAAATTAGATTTACTTGTGAGCCACTATCAAACAAGGAATCAATCTTTTGATTTTTGGAAACAACTCGAATATGGAAAAGCTCATGTCTTTTTCTCTCATGTTCTTCATCAATAACATATTGAGCAGAATTACTAGTAGATGTTTCATAATTCTTACCTTTTATACCTATGGCTGCAATGATTGTTTCATCTCCCGAGTCTGACCCCAAATCTTCCGAATAGCTGCAACAATCTTCTTCTTCTTGCCTTCAGACTTCTTAGGTCTTAGCTCTGGATGTAGAATCCAACAGTGCTTATCATCATGCCCATCTTCTTTACAGTGAGTGCATGAAGCTTTGCTTTTTTGTGCAATGTTAGCCTTCCTTGCTTTCCACTTCTGCTTTCTTTTCTCCTTGCTCTTGCTTACAGTGGGTTGGGATGGTCCCCCAACTTCTGGATTTCCATTCCTTCCTCTAGCTTCTAGATGAGTAGCTTATACAGATACGTCATCTATACTAGCAGGATTAAACATGAGGATGGTATGCCTCATGTAGTTGTGTAGACCACCAATGTACTTCAAAAGAGTTTCCGGTGAGTCTAATGAGATACCCAACATCAATGCTCTTTTTCTGAACTCTTGAGTATACCCTTGTACACTTTGCCCTTTCAAGTGTCGAAGAGTTTGCTAACTCATCATGACTTGTTGCATGTAGGCCAATGGATAGAATTGCTTTTTGATTGCAACAACAAATTCACTCCAGACATAGATGGTCTTACCATGCTTCTTCTGATCAGCTTGGGTTCTGCCTTCCCACCAAACCAAGGCAGTGCCTCCTAGGCGTAAGCTTGCTAGCTGAATCTTACTCTTGTCCGAGTCTATGTTCTGTACCCTGCAATACACATAAATTTGTCTAATCCAATTGTCCAACTTTTCAACATTTAGCTCTCCATCATATATAGGCAAATAAAATTTAACATCTAGTTTAATCAAAGATGCTTTCTTATTATGCACAAGGCTATTAGGAGGTGTAGGAAAGCTTTCTTCTTTCCCTTTTCCTTTTGAGTGGTTATGGGAATGAGACTCATCTTTTTCTTTATCTTGCTTCGAGCTTGATGAATCTTCATCCTTATGTTTTCTAAAGTCCCTATATATTTCCTCTACCATGGACTTTATGGATAGGAAACTTTCTATGAATTGAGGGTCTCGCCTTATAGAACCTTCCTCTGACATTGTCTTTCGAGAATAGACTCTCCCAATTTCAGGGTTAGTTTCCACCAACTCTCCTTCTTCTAATTTGAGCTTTGATCTAGTGAGCATTCACAGCTAAACCAACACAAGCTTGTCTAACCTTATAGCCTAGAGCTCTGATACCACTTGATCTGATAATCACCCTATGAGTGACATCAGTTGAAGTTTTATTAAACAAAAAGTATTACAGACTCATGTGCTAGCGTGTGTTCTGTGTTATTTAAGCAACAGATCGATCAGATTGCCAATACATAGACATTTTAAATGGAAAGACAACAGAGAAATACAACAGGCAATTACAAAGACACAATCAATTTTAATAAGGAGTTCACCCTATTCTCTAGGGCTACATCTCCGGTCTAGCTTTTAGTGGTGGCCTTGTTTTATTGTGTCTTTAAACAGAGAATTACAATGCAAGGACTCAATGTGAGTTCTCCTGAAGCAGGTTTTGCTTGGTAGGGTGGTTCTTGGATTCCCCAAGCCACTGGAGTACACAGTTTCTTCTTCCCACCAACTCTGTGACCTTCTGGTCTACGGTGGTAAGAGCCCAATGTGGTGCTCAGCCCGGACAGATCCCTCTATGGGGTGGCTCGAATCTCTCAAGCTCGGCGGTGCTTGACGTTGCTGCTACATCATCTTAGCCCTCTGCCTCTTCCTGCTTTTCTCTTGCTTACTGCCTTCTTCTCTATGTATTCCATCCTCCTCTAAGAATTCTGGTCTTTTTCCTTCGTCTCTCGGACCTCATTCCAACTTGACTATGTATTCTGTCTCTATTCATGGCTTTTAGCCATTCGTTTCCATGCCTGTTCAGTTCCTCTTCCGCCTCTGTCGATTCGTCTTCTGCAACTGCGCTTGGAGTTCCTTGTTCGACGTCAACATGAACGCTTAGGGAGTGGCCACGTGTCCTTATCTGAACAACGCCAGCATGCTCGTTGGTTTGTTTCTTCGGTTACGTCGTGGATGCGTATTTCCTCCACCGTGGCGGTCAAACGGATTCCAAATCCCTTTAGAACGCGGCTTAATTCCTTGTTGATTCCGCTTCCTCCATGGGGTGCAATCTCAGCCGTCTGATCTAGGCTCCTCCAAATCCAACATCATACGCACGTCCTGCGCGGTTGACTTGCTCGATTGATAGCACGCAATCAACGGTGGTTTTCTCTCTCCTCCGCCGCCATGCATCGATCGTTGAGTGGGATCGCTCCGCTCTTTTCCAAAACCGTTTATCGTTTGAGGGCGCCCCGATCAATACCGCATGTTTCTAGAGTGCGGGTCCTGCCCTTGTCCTTTTAGTGCTTTTCGTTTCTCTGCCCGTGGTTCTCCGGCTCCCAACACGACCGAGTGCTTAAGGCTCCTCCATTTCGGCCTTGTTCGCCCAAAGATGCGCGATTAGGCACTAATTGCGCATCAAAAATCACCTCATTTTCCCAATTCGGGGCTCCCAGGGGCTACTTTGACCTCCTGCGCAATCTCCATGAGCCTCGGTCAGCGCACTTTGACCGAGGTCCTTGTTGTTCCACGTTGGCTGCCATTTCCATTGGTTCATGGTGTTTTTGATCGCTGTTTTTGGAATTTTTAGAGATTCGTCCCGATTTGATACGGTCATAGTTCTTTGCGAGTCTTTAATGGATCCAATTCGAATCACTAGCCTTCTAATCAAGATCTATAGTATAAAATCCCACATCTAAAAAAATGTGAAAATAAATTAGTGCTATTATTCTTTTGGTTACTTAGACTATTCAACCTTATATAACTCATTAAAATCAATCAAAGTACTAATATAAATTATTCATATATATATGTATTCTTGAATATGTCCCCAATCTTCTTTAACCCCCAAAAATAAAATAAAAAAATAAATACATATATATTTATATTTTCCTTTTAATAATTATACATCATAACGACCATGGCGCGAAGAGCTGAAACTCGAAATCGATTCATGCGATGGAAAAGGGTTTCTCATATATATATATATTTTTACTTTTACCTATTATTTCCTGCCCCACCGATTTCGTACAGCAGGCCACGAATGAGCGGGGACCGCAGGAGGATCAGTGCTAGCGCATTCCAGTGACTGAAGGAGCGATTAAAAGGAGAGATTAAAGTTGCCTAAAATGATTTTTACTTGCAAATCTGATAACAGTTGAGAGGGATGTCAAGATCGGGAAAGGCTCATTATGACCGAGCTAGCGGTATGTTAAGACGACTAGGGTCAGTCCTCTGTGACATATTCATTTCACAGGTAGTGGAGCAATTCAGAGCGACGTAGAAGTCTAGGCATTGAGATTTATCTCAAGTTGTTAGCTGCTTCAACAACTGTTGCTTCCCGCCTAACAACAGGTACGGAATTTATTCGTATAACGATGTTTCATAGTGTGTTTGGATCCGTGGAAATGTAGTCAAATCATTGCTATGGTGAAGGATTATCAATTGTAGTGTCATACCCAATTCAATCCCAGGGTTCATGTTGTATTTTGAGATTGTGACAATTAAGCAGAATTCGGAGGGCTTACCTTCCTTGCCCGCTTCCATTTTCGCCATTTTCACATTGTTTGTTGTTTTGTTAGGTGGGATGGACTATAGTTCCTTCAGAAAATTGATGGAGGATCAGGAGACATTCAGCTTCTCTGACTCAGCTAGCAGTTTCACTAAATTGCTTCAAAATATGAGCTTGGATGGCCATCCTCAGGCTACTTCTAACCGTTCTCCAAAGCCTGGAAGTGAGCAATTTACTTCAGTATATTCATGCCCTAAACATTTTTGTTTCTCCTTATGCCCAGACATCACCAATGAGACATAAGAAAGTAGATTTTCCATGTTTTTTTTTTTTTTTTTTTTTTGGTTTCTGTTAATATTTGTCTTTCTTTATGCCATTCCAATCCCATGAAATTGAAATCATGGCAGGGGTATATTATTTTCTATCAATATTTGTAATGTTTGAAAGCTCTAAGCACGAATACTGACTATCAACACAACACAATCGAGCTGTCTTATGTAGGAATGTTAAAAAATGCAAAACTAATCTCAGGTAACCTAGTCAACAATGTCAAGTATGCCTCTAAGTCCAGGACTGAAGAAGTCGCACTAATGAGAAGTTCACTTGAGAATTTGTCTAAGGAAGCACATACTTGTTTGCTGAATCAGAGGTGCACAGTGGCACAAAATCATCAGTGTGGCATGCACATCGTAGGGGACAACTTTGGTGTGGATCAGAGTGGCAAATTGGTATTGCGTTATGGATATGATAATATTCATAGGTGTATAGCCTGGGTTCTGTGATCCGGTGACCCAGTCAGCAAGTTTGGCTGCACTAACATTGTTGCACAACCTTGAGGTGGATACTTTGCAGATACACATAATAAAACACAAGTTTATTGGTGCAGATGGATAACTCAGTAGCTTGCATGTGGAGAAGAACCAAGAATAACGACAGATGGACAACTTCGTAGCTTGCATGTGGAAAGCCAACAATAAAGACAAATGGTCTACCTCTACGTCTCTTCCTTTTCCGAAATTTTTGTACACTGTAATTTAGAGCATATGAACAGATGGGAATTGGAAAACTTAGTATTCCCTTAGTTGGATTTTTTATACCTTGCCATAAGATTATACAGGTGTTGATGGATTATTTATACCTTGCCATAAGATTATATAGGGATGCTTGTTGGCTCATTTTTTATTGTTGTAGCAAGCTTCGTGCTATTCATATCTTGCTGTACAATTCTATCCCATTAATGAAAAATTCAGAGTTAAGGTTGCTTTGCCCAAATTGTCATGCCATTATATGTTTGAGATATGACAAAACAAAACAAAACACATGACAAAACAATGGAAGCGCATTGGTGCAGATGGATAACTTAGTAGCTTACACGTGGAAAGCCTTAAATCATTGTGTCACGTTCTGTTAGAGACAACACTGGCATGACACATGTCTGATATGAGTTGTGTGCAGGACACGAGTCAAACTCGTGTTGGACACCAGTCACACATGTGTCATGATTTTTGAACACGTGCACACGGAAAAGTGACCCTTGCAAACTTGAAAACCTGTTTCTGCCTTTGTATCACTTATTCAGCTGAGTTTTTGGAGCTGTGGGAGGATTTGGAGTGCAATTAAGGAAGAGTAATGAGTGTTAGAGGAGATTCGAAGTGCTGGTAAGTGGATTTGCCATCCATATTTTATTTTTTTTGCTACAACAATCTGTTTTTCTTACGGCAATCTGTATGTTTTTCATATCACAAGCAGTCCATTGGAGGCTATGTTGTGATTAGAGATAGGGGGGCTAAGAAGCCCTATTCTTGTTGGGGAACGTGCCCTCTTGTATCGCAGTTAGCCATTAGGATCATGTCTCAGGTTAATTCATCCTCTTGTTGTGAGAGGAATTGGAGCACATATGGGAATTTGTATGGTTTGAAGAAAACCAAGCTTGAGCACTTTAACCATTAAGGTAGAGATAATGGTGTATGCGCACACCCTTTGTCTTATTTATAGGTAGATGGAGGAGTGATTGAAGGGAAAGACAAAGATGTCGGATGTGTTCCCTGATGATATGAGTTTGGACAATAGTGTTGAGTTGCCATTTGCCAACTTGGATCTTAATGAACTAGTGCTAGAACTGGTCACTTTTGATGATGGGATTCTCTTGAGGGGTCATCCTCCCCACCAATAGATGTAGAGATTAGATTGGATATAGAGGATCACGGAGGAGAGAGCAGTGTCAGGGATGTTAATGACATGGGCTATGAGATTCTTCCATCTTGAACTATTGACAATCATGAGCTATGAGATTCTTCCATCTTGATCTATGTTTCTAGTATCTACCTTATTTTTTATTTGCCATTGGCATTCCCACTGATAGTAGTAGTGACTCAATGAATCAATATCATGTAATAAATTTTGATTTTGATGACTTAATGAGAACATTGCGGTTTATGGTTTTAATTTCTTTTGGTTTTGTCTATTTATCATCATTGTTGTAGTACTAGTTGTATACATGATTGAATTTGTATCACCATCATGTAAATATTTTAATTTCTAAATTGAATCTTTGTCTATATTTCATTTTTTGAGTGAAATTCACTATATATATATAAATTATATATATATATGATGTGTCTTGTTTTTGGGGTCTTCATGTCACTTGTTGGATACTCATTTTTGTGTCCTCCTTCCCATGTCATCGTGTTAGGTGACTTAGAAGAATATGAACAAATGGTAATTAAAACACTTCGTATTCCCTTTGTTAGATTATTTATACCTTGCCCTACGACTGCAAAGGGTTTTATGAGTTATAATTGGCTCATTCTTTATTGTTGAATCAAGCTTCATACCGTTCATGCCTCACTGTACCTTCTATCCAATTAATGAAAATGCAAAGTTGAGTTTGTTCTACCCAAATTTATTTCTACCTGAGTTAGCTTAAATATCTTATGCACCATAAATAATTAGTGATTGTTTATGTTATTCTGAGCTTGTGGTAGCTTGTTGTGATGGTTACACTAATTTTATTAGTACTATCCTATTGTATCATATTTAGGTTTTAGGACATTGTTTTGCACATAGTTTTTGGAGTTTGTATATAGTTGATGGTAAAGGTTTGTTCATGGACAAAGAACAAAATGGAGAACAATTTGCAGTGTGCATTGAACTATTTGAAGTAGGAGTCCATTGGAAAAATTGGGACTATGGATGGACAATTGACCAATATTGCTCATTTGATGCAGGCTTCAACTTCCTCTATTCCAACGTGACAGATTCGTATTCAACAAGACTATTTGGAAGTAATCCAAACTTAAAATTGAGTCATGCAAGGGAAATTTTGTTGTTGAATTTAGATTCCTCTCAATTTGGAGATTCTCCGCAATGACACTCAGATGGACTTGATGATTAACTAAGTCAACTAGATTCTTATTATGTAGTGTATCAATACACATACAAATAAAAAGTCACTGCCTTTGCATAGATGCACGTGTGTAGAGAAGCTTTGCTATGATGGAAAAATTTTGTTGCCACTGATGTGCAACAATTTCAATATTGTCATCAAGGACAAATTTTGCTTGTTAATTCTTGGAAGGAACAACAACAATGATGGCAATATTTGTGACAAAAGGTCCATTGAAATGGTAGATGCCCATATTAAAGAGTTCAACCTGTATCACTTGGCTCAGAGTGATGGATGATGAAGCGTTGTTTGTCATAAAGTTCTTGGCACTTTTTATGCTTGCTGGTATAACAATGGATTCCAGTTGCGATCCCTAGCTGGGTGGCCATGCCTACAAGTATCACTTGTTGAAGAGGAAATTTGGAATTTGTTTGTGTCCTCAGGGTTTTTTCCGCAACCCACATCCTTAAGGTTTCAAGCAGGGTTTCATCTATAGCTTGCATCCTCAGGGTTTTTAGTAGAGTTTTCATCCACAACCCACGTCCTCAGTGCTTACATATAATCCTCGGCCTGTGTCGTCCTCATGTTTGCGTTTCCAAGGTTTATGTTTGCTCCTTAGGAAATTGTGAGGTGACTTGCTAAATTTAGAAAGTTTAAACTCTCCTCAGAAACATAATTTTTACGTGCCGTCTCCTTAGCACGTCAACTCTTATCTCATCAGCTCGACGACTCCTGAACCTGTGTCTTGTTCCTATGTTGTATCGAAAGCCCTCTGTCCAGCTCCCAATTGGCTCTTGTCTAGCTAAATCTTTCAAGTTCTTGAGGCTTACTCCCTTGTTTTTATTGGATTTATCTAGGGCAATGCTTAGAACAATTTTCTCACACATAATAATTATTAGCATTAAATTTTACATCATTAAAGCAATATTAAGAAAATTCATTATAAGCATGAAAGAGCAGTAGGAAAACATCAAGAAACCATGAGACAATAAGACAAGAGACAGAAAATTAGGCACAACCATGGAAAAACCCACAAGGGGAAAACTCTTCCTTATGAAAGAGAGTTTCTAGATTCATCAATGCATCATAAATAACAAATAGTAGAATAATAGCCAATTCAGTAACCAAAATCATGATCAAGTGCCATGTCAAAATCCAAGTTCCTGAAATTTCGGTCCTCAGAATTTCGGCCTCCTCTTGAAATTTCGTCCCTCGTGTAATTTCGCTAGATCAGAGATGCGTGAGACAAAAATTGATGTGTCTAAATGAGGAGAAATGATCTCCTTTATATAGCCTTCAATTGGGGGTCGAATGTGTGCCTCTTAGGGGCCCAACTGACCTAAAACATCATGAGGGTGACTTGACATAAATTTGGAGCAATGTTGCACTAATCGTTATCGGGATTAATTCGGCGTGGGGAAAAATCGGTAATAATCAGGAAAAAATCATTTGGTACAAAAATATTCCTTTTTTTTCAAATTTTTTAATATCTAAACCATCTAGAACATAAAATAAATACATTGACACATAAATATGATAAAAGAACTAATATATAAGTTGTTTAATATCATTTCTAGTGTTAAAATCACACATAACAGCGAATCATGTCCTGAATAGTAAGTCCTCACTCTTGAGTCCCAACTCAGCCTCAAAATATCAACAAAAAATATAATAATGTATCTCATGAATCATAATGTCATATACAATGAAATGAACAAAATAACTAAAGTCTAATACTATTGATTTCCTCTGCCCCTCTTGCGAGAAAATGCCATAGCTTTCCCTTTCCCTCTAGATGTAGATGCTGGTGCTGGTGGATTTGGCAGTGGAGTCTGTTGTGCTCTAGAAGATGAAGAACTAGGAGTAGGAAGTTAGGAACTATAGGAGGTAGACCACGTCCTCTAAAGGTGGCTCCAACTCCTCCTGTTGCTCCAACTCCTCCTCCTCCTCCTTCTTCCCCTCCACTACATCCTGCACTAACCAATCATCAGCAGACTCCATGAGAGGCCTCTCAGCCTCAACCCTCCATGCAATAGTGGTGTCAATCCCATCCAATGAGATGGCTTCCATATCGGGTGTCCTCTCAAGTTGCCTCACCCACAATCGAAGATTGTAGTAGACGTAGACCATGTCATTAAGTCGCTGGGACTCCAACTTGTACAAAGATCATGAACTAATAATTAAAAAAATATATTGTTTAATGAATTCAAAAATTTATTTGGAAATTTGCAATACTTTAAATTTTTAAGTGTTAACCTGTTGCGCTTCTTGTTGTGTATTTTTTCAAAAACACTCCAGTTGCACTCACATCCTGAGGAGCTACATGTTTGGCTGAGGATTCAAATGGCAAGCTTTTGCAGAAGGGGTACCCTGGCACCATACATTCTCCACCATGCATCTACAACAAAATTACAAATAAAATTTTAAATAAACATAAGAAAAAAATGGAATTTGAAGAGACAATGAAATTTGAAACAAA
>APFE030973607.1:19728-36480 GCA_000404065.3 Pinus taeda
ATTTGCAGCATTGTCCGTTATGACTTGGACAACATTTTCTGCACCCACCTCCAAAATAAACACATCCAACAAATCACATAAAGTTCTTGCATCTTTGATTTGTGCAGATGCATCAACAGATTTGATAAACATAGTCCCTTTGGGACAACTAATCAAGAAGTTTATAATGGTTCTCCCCTTTTGGTTAGTCCAACCATCTGACATCACAGTGCATCTTGTTTGTGCCCATGATCCCCTAAAGTCCTCCAATCTTTTGGTGCAGTCAAGCTTTTTATTTTGAAGAATCCAGCCTCTCATGTCATGATAAGAAGGGATTTTGTACCCTGGGCCAACAGTTGCAATAACATCAATAGCAGGCTGGAAAAATGGATTATTCCTTACAATGTCAAAAGGAATTTCACTCCAAAGGAGAAATTTTGCCAGCAACTTGTCAGCTTGTTCTTTCTCAGTTTTTTTAGCATTGAACTGATAGATGGCTGTGAACCAGGTGTGGTTCGAGGAACAAAAAATGATAAGGTAGCTACCGGTTGGTTGATGCTGCAGTAGAACCACTGGCACTTCCTTGTTCAACTAACTTTTTTAGTTGCCTCTTCATTTCTGCTTTGGCCTCTGTATTGTGGTTTAAAGTTTCCAATGCTTTCATGGCTCTTTGGATGAGTTCAGGATTTGTCTCTATGCAAGGCCCTACATCAAATCCAGGGATTTGTGCAAGGTTATACTTCAATCTGTACACCCCCCTGGACATATGGTGCCCACACAACTTGCAAGACAAGTTCATTTTATCATTCGGAGCATCAGGTTTACCAAATTCCCAGAAAGGGTCCAATTTCCTTGGCATGTTTGATTTTGAACTTTGAAGTTGAAAACTTGAATGGTGTTTCGGTGAACCTATGGGAAAATAAGGATTACAATTTAGTATTTACAAATTACAAACTTACAATTTAGTATTTTACTATTTACATTGTACAAAAACTAAAAAAAAATTACATACAGTTTAAGAAGACCCATTCCAAACCCAACCAAAAAAACAAAAAAAAAATACATTGGACAAATGTGAAAAACCCCATTCCAAACCCAACCAAAAAATAAAATAAAATTACATTGGACAAATGTCAAAAACCCCATTCCAAACCCAACCAAAAACATAGAAAAAAACAAAAATCAAGTTACAAAACAATGAAAACACAAAACGTTGGTGCCCATACCGGTTTTATGGAGATAATGTGTCTCCTCGAGTCCTCCTTAGCTCACTCTTCGATTTTCTCCTCTAGTTAGTTGATTTAGTTCCAAAATCTCCAAGTCTCCAAGTCTCCAAACCCCAGCGCGCCCTCTGTTGTCCAAATGAAAAAAAAATCGTGTTTTTCCTAATAAACACGCGCTGCCCGACTGGCCCGCGCTTTTTACTGAAAAAATCGGCTAATTTTTATTTATTTATTTATTCTTTTGTGTGATTAAATCGCTTGATTTAATTGTTTTTTTTTGAAAAAATCGCGATTAAACGATTTAATTGCGATTTTTTCCCGTTAGTGCAACATTGATTTGGAGGCAAATTTAAAAATTCAAATTTCCCATTTTTTTTCCAAGATGAAAATACCAACCATGGCTACCATATTTTCCAACACTCCCTCTTAGCCAGGGAGGTACTTTTCATTCTCTCTCAAGGTCAATCTTCCCTACCAATCATAGTTCTCATAGCCCACAACCTAAGGAAGAGATCACAAATACAAATCTCTCTCTCTCTCTCTCTCTCTCTCTCTCTCTCTCAGGATCAATCTCCTCGACCAATCATAGGTTTCACAGCCCACAACCCAAGGAAGAGATCATTTGTATCATCAGAAGGAAAGATACATAGCATCCAACTCATCTCGATGCATCTCCTCGACCACAAGGTATCACAACACACAACCTAAGGGAGGAATTACCAAATCAATACATCTACTTGACCATAAGGTCTCACAACGCTCGACCTACAGGAGGAATCATCAAATCGATACATCTCCTGGACTAGAAGGTCACACAACACACAACCTACAGGAGGAATCGTCAAATCAATACATTTCCTGGACCACAAGGTCTCACAACACATAGCCTACGAGAGGTACAACCTTCCTGACCAATCCATTGGTCTCATAGCTGCAGCCTAAGGAAGATTTAGGATGCTATGTAATCAATGCTCCTTCTTCAAGGGGATTCTCATTCATTGCAGTTTCTTCATGTAAACATCGATAACCAACGCAACGTCAGGAATGTAGCCATGGTGGATCTCAAACATTTAAGCAAACAACAACATTCGATTGTTCATCTAGCTTCAGCCGAGGCTTCTCTCAGAAGCAAACATCAACAACTATCAACAGATAATAATAGACTTCAATAGTGGCTTCTCACAGAAGCAATCATCAACAACCATAAAAGTGAATATCAATATTCATAGTTGAATCCAACAGATAATAAATGGTTTTTCTCAGACACCAACAAGCCATAATCGAATCCAGTGAATAACAAG
The DNA here is from genome assembly GCA_000404065.3 of Pinus taeda. NCBI lineage: Eukaryota > Viridiplantae > Streptophyta > Pinopsida > Pinales > Pinaceae > Pinus > Pinus taeda. The sequence goes on from APFE030973607.1 coordinate 22,232, forward strand.
TGGCTTCTCACAGAGGTATGCATCAACAACCATAGTAGAATCCAACAGACCATAACCGAATCCAACAGTTAACAAATCGCTTCTGCAGAAACAAACATCATCAGATAAATCAACGAACCAATCAGAGAATCAACCAAGTCAATATCAGAGTCTTGCAGATTCTTCAAATCATTCATCAGGGAGATGTCGATGGACCTGCAGTCCATTGTGCCAAAGATATCACTAGGCTCATGCCTTTACAAAAGCAACTTCCTCTTACACAGATATCCTCTACATAACAGACAAATCACAAGCTCATCCTTAGCATATGTAGATCAACTTTGGTCTTCAAAAAACTTCTAGCCACCTTCGTTCTTCAATCAGGCTGATCTTGTCTGCTCCCTTTGAGTATAGATTTTATCATGAGTCTTCTTGTCACATGTTCTTCCATCATTTCTAACGATTTGCCACACCTTGGCAGTCTTCATTATGTACTTGCAATCCTCACGAGGAGGCTATGGAAGAATGAGAACAACCAAGCAAGCGAAGAGACTCGTAACGAAACAATCAAGATGATACTTATCTTTTGAGAATGTATCAACTCCCTCTTGATCTTAGCCTTCTCAGATCGAGTCAATCTCATCACATAATCAAGGAGTCCACGTCATCAAGGAATCCACATCATCATCAAAGAGTTCACATCATCATTATGGAATTTCTCATCATCAACAAAGAGTTCACAGACTCCAAGTCATCAAGGAATGCATATCATCATCATCATCATCAAGGAGTTTACATCATCTATGAGTACACATCATCATCAACATCAAGAAATCGACATCATCAACAAGTCCACATCATCATCATCAAGAAGTCTACGTCATAAACGAGTCCACATCATCATCAAGGAGTCTACATTATTACTGAGTCCATATCTTCATCATCATCAAGGAGTCTACATCATCAATGAGTCCACATCATCATTATCATCATTAAGGAGTCTACATCATCAACGAGTTCACATCATCATCATCATCATCTTCTTCATCATCAAGGAGTCTGCGTTATCACCAAGTCCATATCTTCATCATCACATCATCATTGAGTCCATATCTTCATCATCATTCAGTAGTCTACATCATCACCGAGTCCATATTGTCACTATCATCAAGGAATCTACGTCATTAATGAGTCCATATCTTCATCATCATCAAGTAGTCCACATCATCAAGGAATCATCATCATCATATCATCATGGAGGTCATCATCAAGAGCTTGACCTCGTCCATATCATATTATCATCATGAAGTTGACCTCGTCCATATCATTATTGAGAAATTTGGTCAAGGAGTTCAATCGACATCATCATTAAGGAGTACTCATCATCACCATTAAGGAGTCCATACCATCAAGAAGTCCATATCAACATCAAAGAGTTGACAAGGAATCCATCATCCACATCTTCAAATCAACATCAACAAAAAGTTCACATCCACATTATCTAGGTGTTCACATCATCAAGGAATTCATCATTAAGGAGTTCATCATCAATGAGTTCATATCATCAAGGAGTCCACATCATCATCAAGTCAACACCATTATCGTCAATATCAAATTGTTATGGTTTCTTTTATCAATCAGACATGATGGTCCATACTATCAATGAGATAAACTTGTCCATGTCATTATGAAAGAGTCATCTTCATCAAGAAGGACAGATCATCAAGAGGCTCATATTATCCATATCATCATGGAGTATTTAATATCATCAACAAGAAATTAGGGTTAGGTTCAATAGACTTAGATTTTCTTCTCCAAACCCAACCTAGTGTTTTACAAATCATAGATAGTCCAATGCTAGTATTAATTGAAACAACAAAAGAAACACAAGATACTTATCTTTTGAGATCAAGGCAACTCTCTCTTGGTCTTGAGTCCTTTTAGAATCCAACTTGCAGATCAACCTCAACATCAAGATGTCAGATCTTTTAGTAATCAATTCATAAGGCCAACATTTTCTCAACCATTTATATCGAGGTAGGGTTAACAACTGTTGGCAAGGGTTTGCAATTCGAACATCTAGGGTTATAATATCAAACCCTAATATCTTTTCAAGTATCCAAAGCCTCGAATTCTCAACATATGAGTATGTCATTGCCTTCTTTCATCATGCTATCAATTTTATCTAGTGTTACTTTTTTTTTTTTTTTTTCTTCGTAAAGAAAATTCATAATTTCATAGGAGAAATCACATGTTGTAGATGCCCGAAGTCATATGCTGTAAACGTGGCTGTCTATAGATTGTCAAAAACTAGTATTTACAATGAAACCCAAAGGGTATACTGCGCTGGTTCAAGACCACAATAATAAGCTCAAAATTTCACCCACACGGGTGTGTAGTGCTGTCCATATTTACATTAAATAAACAGTGTCAAAACTACAATAAAGTTCTAAATCAAGATGCTGATAAATTAGGGGCTGTTGCCCCTCTGTAGTCCCCCATCTATAAATGGCTTGTGAAAATAGTGATAGATTCCGGCAGGTGTATGTTTGGCGATCATCCACTCTCCTAGAGGGCGATGCGTCGCTTCTTTCGATATCCTGTTAGCAGTTTCATTTCTTTCCTTGTAGATGTGAGAAACATAAATATGATCAAAGAATGTTTTGAAAAAAACAATTTCTTCCATAACAGTTCTCAAAGAGTAAGCAGAACAAACCGCTGTGTTGTTAAACCAATCAGTCACAATCTTTGAGTCCCCAAAAATTTGAACGTTTCGGCATTGTTTCAGAATGGCAAAGTATAGCAGATGGCATAATGATATCAGTTCAGCATGATTAATAGTGCCCGGTGCCAGTCCCATACAAATATGGAAATAGTGAGTTTCAGATAGGTAGAAACATATGCCTCCCCCACAGCCATGCTGTTGGCCAGCACCATCAAAATAGGCCCAAGGTGTTGATGTGTTTATTTGTTCCTATCGAATGATCCTAGGTCTCTTTTGGCTCTCGTCATTTGGAAGCTCTTCAAAGGCAGTGCAGATTTTTGGAGGGAGCAGGTTCTAGTTTACCAGTTTGTCTTAAAAAATTTTGATGTTTCGCTTGAGCCAAGTGTACCATGAAACAAGAAGGGGAAGGTTTCTTGTTTTCTCCACAGCCGTATAACCACACCAGTTGTCCCAAGCTGTTATAATATCAGCACCCTGCCAATTCATAGTCATATTTAGAGCTTGTAGGACTTGAGACCAAATGCTCTTGGTGGTCGGGCATGTAAGAAAAAGGTGCTGGGTCGATTCTTCTTCTTGGAGGCACAGGACACACTGAGTAGGACCCATAAAAGCCCTCCTTTTTAGATAAGATCCAGTGGGGATCTTATTTTCTAATATGTTCCACATCAACAGTTTGGTACGAAGTGGAGATTTAAATTTCCATAAGGAGACCCACCAGCTTTTTAATACCTTCGGTTTTTTATCTACAATGAAGATGTCATAGCCCTGTTTAGATGAGTATTGTCCTGATTTTGAGTGTGCCCAAAATAAGTTCATCCTCTACATTCTTTAATCTAACATGCGATTCTGTGAGTGCCTGTATATAGATTTGCCATGTTCTACTCCATTCATTTGGTATGTTCCAGTTCTGCTCAGTTAGCCAAGCTTGTGTATGAAAAGTTGTGTTCTGTTGATCACCAATCTGCCCAATAAACTTTATGCCCCTGTTGTTTAGGTGATTTATTAGTCCAATTGGTAGCTGATGGGAATTTCCACTGCCCGACCATGGGTCAATACCAAAGCGGACCGAGGCTCCATTGCCTATTTTCCATAGTAAGCCTTCCTTGATAATGGGAACTGAATTGAGAATGGCCCTCCAAATCACCGAAATGCCTTTCCTGTTCCATGTTGGGCTTCTGATCCAGTCTATAATAGTAGCCGACCAAATATATTTGTGAAGGATAACCTCAGCCCAAAGACTTTTTTGCTTTAGTAGTAACCAACTCTGTTTTGCGGTCAAGGCCGGAAGTAGTTTGAGTCCCCAACCTCCCCACTTCTTTGGTGTAGCAATTTTGATCCATTTAACCCAGGCAAAAGGTTTGCCTTCCTTTCTTCCATTCCAGAGAAATTTGCTACAGATTTGTTGTATTCTGTGAAGGATCCCTCTTGGTATCCAGGCCAATGACATCCAGTAAACCGGGGTGGCTTCGAGGACTGATTTTATAAGAATTAGTTTGCCGGCCCTTGAGAGGAACCTGTGACACCAACAATTTATTCTCCTCTCCACTTTGTGATTAGCTAGGTCCAATTAGGAATTTTGTATCCATCTGGTTTTAGTCTGAAACCCAGATATTTGAGCCCCTCCATCAAATCAGTAGCTTGGAATGGAAATTTTTGTATGGCTAACTGAGATTCCTGTTGAGTACATTCAGATAGGGAGATGGTGGATTTTTCTTTGTTAATCTCCATTCCCGTAGCTCTGCAGAATAGATTAAGAATCTCGTTCAATGTAGTGGTGTCTAGGACACTCCCATTCAAAAAGATCAAAATGTCATCTACAAATAGTAGATGTGTCAGATAGTATTGGTCCATAAGTTTTAGTCCTTTGAGGCCCCCTCTTCTTTTTTTTGAATCTATTAGCCTGCTCAATCCTTCCATGACTAATAAGAATAGTTGTGGTAATAAAGGGCATCCCTGCCTTATCCCTCTATCTATATTGAAGGATGGAGTTGCTGAAGCTTGATCCATTGATAAGAATGGCAAATGAAACAGAGGAGGTGCACCCCATGATCTAGTGATGAGAGCAGGGGGAAATCCCAAGTGAGTGATAATCATCTTGATGTATAGCCAATTCACTTTGTCGACACCTTTGACAGATCTATTTTGATTGTGAGTCCCTTGAGATTTTTGTGCTTAATGGAGTGAAGGGCTTCCTAGGCAGAGCCAATAACATCTTGAATATGTCTATGGTGGAGGAAAGCAAATTGCTCCTGGGAGATGTGGTTAGATAAAATGGGCTTGATGCGGTCGGCTATGATTTTAGAAATGATTTTGTACAGACAGTTGCAAAGGGATATCGGATAGAAATCGTTAAAAGAGGCTGGTGAATTAGTCTTAGGGATCAAGGCCAAATAGGTGAAGTTGATGGGCGGATGGATGTGTCCAGTGATTCTACTTTCTTCAATGATCGCCAATAGATCCTGTCCCAGCAGCTCCAGAAGGTCGAGTAGAACTCAACCGGCCACCCATTCGGGCCAGGACTCTTGTCCTTCTTGAACCATTTAAGTGTTCCTTCCAGTTCCTCCATGGCGACCGATTGTATCAAATCCTCAACTACATCCGGATCCACAAACCTAGGGAAATGGCCAGCCAGGTTAATGATATCCAGAAGAGTGATGGCTGCCGGTATTGTAAATTGACTTTTGAAATGGGTATTCCTCATCCTGGCTAACTGAGGGTGAGTAGAGGCCCATCCATCTAGTTCACAGGGCAGCTGCCAAATAGTGTTGGTGGCCTTTTGACCATAGGTGAAATTGTGAAAAACTTAGTATTTCCATCTCCCGCTTGAAGCCAAATGGCTCTACTTTTCAATCTCCATTGTTCTTCCTTTTCAAGTAGAATCTTTGCTTTTTGGTTTTCTAGGTTAATCAATTGGAGTTTAGTATCATACGATAAGAAACCAAGCCCTTGTTCATCCGTGAGCTGGGCTATCTGAAATTCAATGTCTTTTAGATTCTGTTCATCTCTCAACTTCTTCCGCCTTGACCATTCCTCCATTATAGTCTTGAGATTTTTAAGTCGAATATAGAAGTATGTTGCCATTCTTTGCTCCCTGAGAGGGGGCTGTGCTTGCCAGAACTTAGTCACCATATTGATGAAGTCTGGGTCTTTTAGGTGTCCAGTAAAGAATTTGAAGGGGTCACGAGGCTTTTTAGAGGGACCAGAGATTTGTAGGAATATGGGTAGATGATCAGAAGATCCTCCAGTACCAACTCATTATCTGTATAGGGGGAGGTTACGGAGAAGATCTTCATGGATCAAGAAGCGATCCAATCTCCGACCCAGGGCAGCATCACCCGTCCTCCTGCTATGCCATGTGGGCAATTTCTTGTTCATAGGAACATCTACAAGTTTGAATGTGTCCAGTAGAGTGCTCATCTGATCCGATATAGGGTCGATCTGTGAATGGTGTCCCCAGGGTTCCTCCATTCCCAAAGAAAAATTCAAGTCCCCCGCTATGATGGTGGAGCTTGAGATAAGATTATGTTCCAACAAGTTGTGCCAAAACTCCAATATGTTTTGATTAGGGGCATATATGTTAATCACTTTTAACTGGTACTCGATCTCACTCACAAAAATATCCATGCCGATGAATCCCAAACCATCCCAGGTGGAAATATGCTTGACAGCTTTAGGGTTTATACCTATTGCAAGACCTTCGGATCTGCCAATAACATCCATGCCCTGAAAAACCCAGCCTGGCAGGATAGAGAGGAGGGTTCTGGTAATGATGTCAGAAGTGCCAAGGGTTTCCTGAAGGAAAAGGATGTCACAGTTGGAACCATGTAAAAGACGCTTGAGAGCCAATCTCTTTTTGGGGTTGGCTAATCCCCTGCAGTTGTAAGAGAGCCAAATTATTGGGAAACAGGGGTAGAGGGCTCAATTGCTCTAAGTGCCCTTTCAATGGTGTATTGATAGCCCCTCGCTACATCAGCCATTGCCATCTTTATGGCTGATTTGATCTTCGATGGGCGCCCTCTGGTAGGTTTATACTTCTTGGTCCGTCTGGGGGAGAGGCCCAAACCTAAATGAGGAGTCTTAGGTCGAGCTCTGGATCGGAGGTTATAGGGATGTGATCTCATCTTAGAAGGGGAGGAAGTATGAGATGGGGGAGTGGAAAAATTCCCGAGGGAGGTAGGAGTAGTAGAAAAAGTGGGGGGGGGGGGGAGAAATGATGGAGCAAGGGATGGAAGGGATAGTGCAATGTGTAGAGGTGGGGGGATGCAAAGATGATTGCAGAGTAGAAAACATAACATCTGAAAAAAGTACAGAGGTTATGGGGATAGATCCATTACCTGGGAGAGAAGACGCTTCCGCAGCTGATTTGGAACGAGTCCGTGGAGGTGAAGTCAGAGCTTTTCGCCGATTTTTTGCCTTTTGTGTAGCGCCCACCGCAGCCTCAGTTGGTGCCTGTCCTTGATTCTGATCTCCCTTATTCAGCTCTTCAGAGATCTGTTGCTTGGTCTCCCGAGAATTTTCTATAGTCACTGTAGACAGTAGTGGGCAATCCTTGTAGAGGTGACCCACTTTGTGGCACCTCCTACAGTGAAATGGGACTCCTTCATAGTCCAAAAGTTGTTTGCGAGAGAAGTGTCTCCTGTGTAGAGTGATTTTTTCTTCAAGACCTTCCCTGGTGTTAAGATGTACCAAAATCCTTGCCATAGTCATAATGCCAATCTTTTCGTAGCATTGGTCATGCTTAAGGTAAGTCCCCAGTGCATCTCCAATACGTTTGAAAACCTGTGGAGTTCAAAACTGCATGGGCAAACTAGGTAGTCTGACCCAAATAGGCCTTGCTCCCATCTGTGCTCGCTCCGGATCGAAAAGTGGATCCCATCTCTTCAATGGTACAGGGGCAAGCTCAATATGCCAGTCGCGCGATAATATCCATTCCTTGTACTTCTCCCTATGAAAGCGGAGGGCAAACCATCCTTTGGCCAAAACCCTGATTACAGGAAGTTCCTTCAAAAGAGGTCCCCATATCTCCATGGTCCATTGACAGAGACGCTCCACTGTATAGTTCCTGCCTCGTACACGACCAACTAGTACTTTCCTCGGCATGTCCATAGCATCCGCCATAGGAACATCTTCACCAAATGTCAGGTTAATGTCAGTGTCCACCGCTCTGAGGCACCGACCCTTTTTGGGCTTGTCCATGCGCCTGCCTGTGGGATGTTCTCTGAGCAAACTTCGGCACAGTTCTAAGGTGCTATACTGGGCCGATAAAACAGGTCGAGTATTTGGTATGAGAGAACTGAAGCCACCAGATCGAATCGGTGAATGAGGGTTTAAACTGCACGAGCCCGGGTGGAAGCAGGACTGTGCAGGATGCGGGAGATTGGATGGGCCAGCCTGAGCCAAGGAGATGGATGGAGGGTTCATAGGTAAGGGATGTTGCGGGGGATGAAGCAGGGGAGAGTCAAAGGTGGGTGAAGCTTGCATTTCAAACCAGGTAAGTCCTCAACATTGATAGCAGGGTGTTGCCGTTTTCCGGAGGAGGGCGGGCGTTGCGACAATTGAACAACAACTGTTATCCGAAGTGTTTTATTCTCCCAGGGGCCCATGACCGGGCCACTTTGATGAGCCCAAATCTCCTGTTCTGGCATGGGATCCTCCTGTAATCCACGAGGTCTTCTTCAACCATTGAAACCGACAATAATATCTGACCATCGTATGTCTAGGGGAAGGCAGGCTGCAAGAAAAACAGAGTTGCGGAAACAACAGGCGATATTTCTCTAACCAACAAAAATCTCCACCGACAGGCCTGATGATAGAGGTCCAAAAAAACAATATAGAAAGCCTAACCCGCCTAGTGTTACTTCTTTCAATAACAACAAACAATCTTTGAGTCCATAAGCCCTAGGCTTCCTCCTTCAGTCCTTTTGTCGTGATAGGGTTTACAATCTAAGAAACCCTTCTTGTCAAGTAGCAGAGATTTAGCAATGACTTCTATTCACAGTCACACATTTCCATGGCTTTCCTTTCAAGGGCTTCTTTGCAAAATTCATGGCAAGGAATCAATTGATGTAAATGCTATATACTTCAATCAATTATGGTGGGAGATAATACCTCTACTTACAGAGATATGAAAGAGACGTAATTTATTAGATATTTCTTACTGCCATCCAAGTTACTGTCATCAAGATCATAGCCATACAGAGGGTTACAGAACTATATTGACCATCATTCGTCATGACACAAGGTCATTGTATATCACAGGTACTGTCACAACTGCCATAGAGGCATTGTCACTTCACATCGTCATACTGACATCATTTCTCATTACTACCATAAGAATAAGGTCACAATCTTATTAGGTCATCGCCATATCTAAGGTCACTCAAAACATATGCGAGTCACCACATAAAAGATGCAAGCCACCACAAGTTATATGCTAGTTACCATAGATTATATATATCCATGAAGAAGAGTTGATCCTATAGAGATGATCTATTGCCAATATAGAGATTGTTGTCTTTTTGCATGACAAAACTTAAAAACTTTGCATCACATACTTTGCATCAACAGAGATTGTCTTCGGACCATTACAGAGATTAGGACCTCATATCAACAAAGATTGTTCTTTGGATCAATAAAGATAGGAGACTTGTGTCATTACAGAGCTTCCCCCTCACATCATTCACATTACTATAGTCCTCTTTGCATCATGGAGATTAAGGTCATTGACAGAGGTTTGTGTTGCCACATCAGAGATGCTGTCCTTCTTCATATTAACAGAAAATACATCTTTAGCAATTATAGTCTTCATCGAAGATATTAGGTTCCCTTCACATTACAGATTTACGTCATTTGTATGCCCAAAATTTTGTCTAATCCACAGAGAATAAAATCCATTAGTGAAATACAATATGAGACACAAAGAAATATACTACGAGCCATACTGAGATATACAAAGATTTTTTTTTGTGATCTCGTCCATGGGATCTTCAAGTGAAATTTCAATCTATGATGGAGGACCCCTCACTGTTACCTTTGCCTAAGAATGAATTAACCCTCAATAACTATTATAACATCTACGAGCATTTCTATAGCCCCACTGATATTGCCATGGAGTGTGACTTCGCATATTGGACATCCCAGGTCAAGAATTTGTTGTGAATGATGGAATTTCTTGAGGTAGAAAATGAACAACTCCATTTAGAAGAAATAGACCTCAAATAGTTGTTTTTTGAAATGAAAAAGCAGGAAAATATACACCTACAAAACCAATGGTTTACTAGCCGACACTGCACACAAAATTGTCGAACATTAAAAACATGCAAGGTGAGATGAGATCACAATAGGTCATTTTTAAATAGGAGACAAGAATGCAACGACAAACACTTAATTTCTGGGTTGGAGTGGTTCAGAGAAGGAAACAACTTGCCCTGTTCACTATGGTTGAAGGGGTGGTAAAAGTGTAATCTTAGACTTCATGGGCTCCCCCTCCTATGTGTTGGGTGTGGATCTTGATTATCTTTTGTATTCAAAGGTTTTAGTCGGATGTATACCCCAGGAAGACTGTACACTCCTCCACGCAGGGGGGCTAATCCCCCTCGGTTGGGGGGTCTGGGGGCCAGCGGTCCCCTGGAGGGGAGTTTGGGGGTAGCGCCCCCAAAGCTAAAAATAGATGTAAAATTGCCTTGTAAAAGTATGGTAATTTCTAGTCAATTTGGGCCGTTCATTAGGTGGATGATTTGATGGTAGAAGTTATGTTTAATTTAGGGTTTTTTGCCCTAGAAGGCAACCCCTCGCTATATATGAGGGAATTGTATTGCGTCTATGTATATCTGTATTCAGAGTGAGGAAAAGAGAGGAGATTGAGAGCGAAGAGGGAGTTATAGCGGATCTGCTGTAGGTTGTATCTCTTTAGTTTGTTGGATAATATAATAGAAGGACTGGCTGTTTCTTCGTGGACGTAGCCCAAACTAGGTGAACCACATATATCTGTGTCTCTCTTGTTTTATGCATTTTCCGTGTTTATATTTTTGCAATATTTTATGTGTTCCATTGCTCTGTAATATATAATTTTCTAACAACTGGTATTGGAGTCGAAGGTCTATTTAGCTGATAAACTCGCAGGAAAGAAGGGTTCCTGGTTCGAGTGGGAGCAATGGCGGAAGATGGTAGGTTTAGGGTCGAAAAATTCAATGGCCAGAACTACCAGCTGTGGAAGATGTAGATGGAAGATTATATGTATCAGAGAGATTTGTACATACCATTGAGCGGAAAGACAAAGAAGTCGACGAGTATGACAGACACAGAATGGGATATTCTCGACAGAAAGGCATTTGGAACAATACGGCTGCACCTAGCGGCGTCGGTAGCGTTTAATATTTCAAAGGAAACGACAACAGAGGGTTTAATGTCAGCATTGGCCGAACTATATGAAAAACCCTCGGCCTCAAATAAGGTATTTCTTATGAAGCGTTTATTTAATATGAAGATGTCAGAAGGTGGATCTGTTGCAGACTATTTAAATGGTTTTAATACAGTTACAAGTCAGTTAAGTTCAGTAGGGGTAAATTTTGATGATGAAGTTAGGGCTTTATTATTTCTGTGCTCATTGCTAGAAAGTTGGAATGGCTTAGTTATGGCCATTAGTAACTCTGTTTCTGGATCTAGTACTTTAAAGTTTGATGATGTTGTCGATGCAATTTTAGCGAGGAAATTCGACGAAAAAGCTTCGGTGAGACATCAGGAATGCTTTGACTGTAGAGACTAGGGGAAGAAAAATGGAAAGAAGAAGGAGCCTAGGATATCGTAGTAAGTCAAGAAAAAGCAGATCCAAGTCCAAATCAGGGATAGTGTGCTGGAAATGCGGGAAGAAAGGACACCTGAAGAAAGATTGCAAGTCTCGGAAGGGAAAAGAAGGAGACGCGCTGCAAGAAACTAATCATGAAGCGAATGTAACAGGTGATGTGTTGCAAGATGCTTTGATTCTTTCATTAGAAAATATTATTGATGCCTGGGTGGTAGATTCAGGGGCCTCATTCCATGCCACACCTGATAAGAAACATTTTCATGATTATGTTCAAGAAGGTTTTGGATAGGTTCGATTGGGTGATGATAAACCCTGTAAAATCATTGGAATAGGTACAGTTTTCATAAAACAACAGAATGGAAATCAATGGCTATTGAAGGAGGTAAGGCATGTTCCAGATCTGAAGAAAAATATAATTTCAACAGAGCAGTTGGGAGGTGAAGGTTGCGTCGTGCGTAAGTACTTTCACAGATAAATCCTGGAAGGTCACTAAAGGATCCTTGGTAATAGTCAAAGGAGGAAAGGTTGGTACATTGTATTTATGCAATGGTATTTCTAATTCTGTTAATACTTTAACCTTTACAGGAGAAGATACGGCGTTGTGGCATCATAGGCTCGAGCACATGAGTGAGAAGGGGATGCAGATTCTTCACTCAAGAAATTTGTTGCCAGGTTTGAAGCATATTGATTTAAAATTCTGTGAAAATTGTGTTTATGAAAAGTAGAAGAGAGTCAGATTCCTTAGAGTTGGGAAAGAAAAGAAGAGCGAAAAATTAGAGCTTGTGCATACAGATGTATGGGGACCTGCTCAAGTATCATCTCTTGGTGGCTCTCATTATTATGTTACTTTTATTGATGATGCAACCAGAAAAACCTGGATTTATTGTATTCGAAATAAATCTGATGTATCTGATACTTTCAAGAAATGTAAAACTTTGGTTGAAAATGAGACAGGGAAAAGGTTGAAGTGTCTTAGATTAGATAATGGAGGTGAATATTGCAACAAAGAGTTTGATAGGTACTGTTCAGAGAATGGAATTTGTAGAGAGAAGACAGTTCCAGGAACAGCACAAGAAAATGGTGTGTCAGAAAGGATGAACATGACAATCGTGGAGCGTGCAAGGTGCATGAGATTACATGCAGGATTGCCTTTACAATTTTGGGCAGATGCTGTAGACACTGCTGTTTATCTAATAAACAGAGGGCCTTCAAGTTCCTTGGATGGTGGTATTACAAAAGAGGCATAGACAGGTAAAAAGGTAAACTACTCATTTTTAAAGACTTTTGGTTGTGAAGCCTTTGTCCACATTAATAAAGAAAATAGAACAAAGCTTGAGGCAAAATCAAAGAAATGTACCTTTATTGGATATGGTGTTAATGATTTTGGTTATCACTTATATGATTATGAAAATCGCAAAATCATTAGGAGCAGAGATGTAATATTCACTGAAAAGGTTTTGTATAAGAATCAGTTGCAGGAGAAGAAACAGGAAAAAGGAAATAGAGAATACATAGTACTTGACGGTATCACAAGAAAAGTGATGGTGCTTGAAAATCATAATGATCAACAGTTAGAACAACAACCACAACAGCAACAAGCACCTCAAACACCTAAAAGTGGTGTTAGAAGATCTACCAGGATAAGTAGACCACCTGAACGATACTCTCCTTCATTATATTATGTATTGTTGATTGATTCTGGTGAACTAGAATGTTATGAAGAAGCAATGTAGGTAGAAACCAGGAAGAAGTGGGAGCAAGCCATGAAAGAAGAGATAGACTCCTTAGCACATAATCAGACTTGGGATTTAGTCAGGTTGCCTGCAGGTAAAACAACATTGCAGAATAAATGGGTTTACAAGTTGAAGGAAGAAGATAGAGGTAGAAAAAGGTATAAAGCTAGACTTGTGGTGAAAGGGTTTGCACAGAAAAGGGTATAAACTTTGATAGGATATTCTCCTGTTGTGAAAATGACTTCAATCAGAACTATTCGAAGTCTAGTAGCTGTTGAAGATTTGCATCTTGCGCAGTTATATGTAAAGATAGCCTTTGTCCATAGGGATTTGGAGGAAGAGATATATATGCAACAACCACAAGGATATGAGGTAAAAGGGAAGGAGAAACTAGTGTGCAAGTTGAAGAAGAGCTTGTATGGCTTAAAACAGGCTCGAAGGCAGTGGTATCTAAAATTTGACAGGTTTATGTCTGAACAAGGTTATACTAGATGTCACTTTGACCATTGTGTTTATCTCAAAAGGCAAAATGATGGCAGCTATATTATATTGTTATTGTATGCAAATGATATGCTTGTTGCAGGTTCTAGCATGCAGGAGATAAATGTGCTCAAAAGAAAATTGGCAAATTCATTTGCAATGAAGGATTTGGGAGCTGCAAAACAAATCCTTGGTATGAGAATAACTAGAGACAGGAAAGATCGTAAATTAACATTGTCTCAGAATGAGTACATACAAAAGGTGTTGAAAAGATTTAACATGCACAATGCAAAACCAGTTAGTACACCTTTTGCTAGCCATTTAAAACTTAGCAAGGAAATGTGTCCAAAGACCCAAGAAGACATGGATTATATGTCTAAAGTTCCATATGCATCAGCAGTTGGAAGCTTAATGTATGCAATGGTCTGCACAAGGCCTGATATTGCACATCCAGTGGGAGTTGTAAGCAGGTACATGAATAATCCAGGAAAGGAACATTGGATGGCAGTGAAATGGATTCTCAGATATT
>APFE030973609.1:0-12650 GCA_000404065.3 Pinus taeda
GTTTATCTTTGATTAAGTCTCAGTTTCCGGTCTTATCGTATGTGATCTCTTGAAATGTCCTAAATGCAACTACATGCGAAAATTGTATTCGTTTCGTTTGGATGAATTCTAGCTACAGAAGAGTTAAGAGGTTCACACAAACAAAACGATCCCAAAAATCCTAATGCAACTAACAACAAGAAAGGAAAATCTTTTCTTTTTTCTTTTTTGAAAGCAAAAATTAACACAAAATGCTAATTAATGAAAAGCAAAATCTTTTTCTTTTCTTTAAAAAATAGTATAATGCACTTAAGGGATTTCAAGAGATATGCACAACCAGATAATTCATTCCAAAGAATTTATAACCAGATCTGAAACATGAACAATAACCCAACAAAGCAAAGAAAAACCAAGATCTTCAAAGAGCCATGTAATCTAAGTCCCAATGAAGTTAGGTAAAAATGAGCAAGCTAAAAGTGAGGTACTTGCAGCATAAAATGTAAAACTGATACAACTACCAGAAGAATGTGGAAATCAATCAATAAAATGATGGATCAGTAAAACACAAATCCAACAGAAGGCTCGATAATCAAAACCACAAAGGTCAAGATGTAAGATCGATGGACAAAGGCAAACAACTGAAGGATGGAAAGAACCACAAGCCAAATGACAGTCCAACAGACTTCCAGGAGGTATAAAAGAGCAAAAAGACACAAATCCAAGCTTAAGAGACTGGAAAACAAGCTAATTAAAAAATTAACTAGTGTGGCGCGACTGTCAGGCTGCAACTCGCGATCGGCGCGAGTTGTCTGAGAGCAACATGCGCCAATAAGCGCGACTGTCTGAAAGAAAAGCGCGCTAATGAAGTTTACCAGGCAAAAATAAAAAGGACAGACCCAGGCTTGGTTTACAGTGTCTAAACAGAGCCAGCAAGTAAAAAATAGCAAGAATTCTAACCCAGAAAACTATTCAGACAAATAAACGAGAGAAAAACGACATGCAAGGCAAGATTGAGATTGTCCAGTTTGTAAACTGAACCGGAGATCGACTGAAGTGGCATTGATCTACTTCACTTCCGCATAGCAGAAGTGTTTTGAAGGCTACCTGGCCGCTCTTCAGACTCCATCTACAATTTACAAATCAAACAATACAAAAACAATCAACAAGCAAATCTCCCCAGTGGAGTCGCCAAATTGTTGTACTGGTAAATCCCCTCTGCAGACAGAGGCGATCCCACTAGCCCAACTCGGGTCTAGCAACAATCATACACGCTACACGTAGGTTCCTAATTGCATAAATCAAAAGATTGATCAGAATGATCTACCTGAAGTCCAACACTATTTGTTGTAGAAGAAACGCCGCTCCCGTCTTTTAGCTTTGGCTGGTCACAATCCTTACGCTCCACGTAAACGGACACCTGCACAAGCAAAGAACAATACAACCACAAGCGTAAAATCCAGTACATGCAATTATATGTCGGTCAGAAAAGACATAACTCAGATATCATCGAAAGACAGATGAGTGGAACCATAATGATAGTCGTTCATTATTATTGATAAAACAAAAGAGAATACAACCAAGTTCTGACGTTAGATCCTCTTTTGACTGGGCAAGCAGCTACATGCGCCTTGCAAAGCAACCTCTTCCCTCTCAATATTTCGGCAGCATAACTCCTCTATGGCTCTCAATTCTCACTATAAACTTAGCTCACCTTAGCTCTAGCAAAATCTCTCCAAAACTCAAAGCTGCAAAAACTAGCTGGTTCAATGCGGGGTGACAGTCATTTATAGATGGAGGAGGAGGAAATATGCATTGTATCTGGACATCTTCTGAAGATATGGCATTGTCCCAGAATAGCCATTGAGCTGGGTTGTCATGGATAGAAAAGACGACACTCGACCACTTTCATGGGATTTTTCCTCAGAGAACTGCATGAGCAATGGAGGAAAAACCACTTCAGTGCGCGCTGTCCAAAAATCATGACCAAATTTGGGTGGCGCGGGCTTTGCTCTATGACAGGGCGTCCATGGACGCGCCCTCTTTGGAGGAACTGAGCCATTGGCGCGGGTAAGACACTGTGGACCCGCGCTAATGGAAAAAGGGCACTTTTTATGGCTAATCTGCAAAAGGTGTCTTCAGGTACTTTGAAGTTCATACTTAGGAGATTCCGATGCAAGTGTTTTTAAGTTGTGTCACTAGTCACAGGTCCATAAATGTGTCCTCCAGTGTGTGAAAACAGGGGTAACAAGGACGGTGACCAACGGTGACAAATTACTGCGTAACAAGAGCCCTCTTTGGACTTAGGTTAGCTAGATCCTAAGCCTAAAAGATTGGTTAGTGGTTACCTCGGTGATTTGTTTCTTTAACCTTGAGAAAATACTGAGTGATAACATAGTGGAGACTCCGCTGGGGAGAACTAACATTTTCTTTAGAATTGTTTTACAGGTTTAGATTTGATCTATGATGGTGGACAATGATCTATGAAGTTCCATTGAAACCTATATGCAATAACTTGCAGCAATCCTTCCAAGTTGTTTATAGTCCAGTAGCTGATAGGTTGCATGATAAATGCAGTCATAATTTTTCTCCATTAACAGACTATGATTGTCAAAATCAAGATGATAAGGTTTTCACCAGACAAACATTTCAATCAGTAGAAGTATCATCACAAAGCTAATCTAAAAGTTTGTAGGGTGTTAAAAATAAAAGTCACATTTCAGTGTCATGGCATGGAAGCCATCCAGAACAAGTGTGCAGTTGCTTAAATCAGTTCTACAATAGTGTATATATTTTGGAAGATCCTTTTGTACAGTTTTTAGAGTCTACAAAGGAAAGCAAGTATTTCCTTATCTTCTCATTGGTTGACAAGGTTATATTTGGCTTTACAAACTCGATTTTAATCACAAACAAGCCCAAACAACAAAATACATCAATGTATATAATGCTTGAGTGGTTGCATTGGTTGTTTCATTTTACCTAACCAACAGTCAGAAAGTTGATTAGAGTAAGTAGGTAGGATTTCAGTGTGAATAAATTCACTTTTCAATAGCAAGTTTATGTTAGATTAGATTTCAGTTTGCAGAAAAGGGTGTATTTTCAATTCAAAAGTTTTAGTCAAAAATATTATACAACAGAGCATATACATGTGTGGGATTGGCCCAATGGATTAGGCTACTAGTCGATGATGTTCTCGACATTTCACAAGGAAATGCCATCCCCGAGTGGAGCCACTGTTAGGTTCCTATACGAATAGGAGTAATAATTTTGAATGACTAAGGTTATGCTTGTAATATTGTACATACCTTTTCTTTCTGCAAATGTTTTCCATATTATAAAAAAGTAAAAAAATGTAAAGAGGGTATGTCCTAAAAGATAAATCAAAGGACAAACAAAATAAGAGAAGGTCAAAAAAAGGAAAGTATATGAACCCCAAAAACAAAAAGACCATGAAAGTGCGCAAGTCCAAATGGCACTACTATTTACTTTTATGCATAATAATGATTGTGTGCAACTTGTTATTCATGCCACAATCCATGGTAATCAAATAGTTTAATCTTGGTTATTCCATGATTTGAATTTCATGTTTCTAGATTAGAGAACAAAATTTGACCAAACTGTTTAATCTTGGCAGATCATAGTTAGGTAGAGAAAATAAAATGAGCTCATAAGCTTAATCTGAGCCCTTGGATGATATAAGGTTAGAATTAGATAATTTACTTTGTAAAGAAAAGAAAAATATTGATAAGGGTTTGCTAGCCTAAATGCACCCAAATAAAGTGAAGAAAAAATGGTAGAATGATCAAGTGGGTAAGTAGTAGAAAGGTTGCATAAATGTCATAAGATTATACAAAGGAACTTATGTCATCATACTAAATGCAATTTTCAAAAGTGCATAAGTAGAGGACAAAGCAAAAACAATGGTTTACAATATGATTTACTTAACACCCCCTCATTCATTTTAACCCCTTTGACACTTACTAATTTCCCTTCCACAATAAAAATATTAATACCTATAGTTCTTTAAGTCAAAGAGGCTTAGAGCATTTCTCTGACTTCTGGTGGGACCGGACCCTTGGCTTGATGACTTAAGGAGGAAAGGTGATAAATTCCCTTATAAATCATTCATCCCCCTCACAAAACCCCTTTTCCTAAGGTTAAGTTCTCTTGCCTAGGGAAACCCCTTTATAAACATGTTTTATGTGCAAAACCCACCAAATGCATTTATCCTAAGTACTAAGTGAATGGAACATGCATAAGATTTCGCATACTTAAGTACAAACACCCCTTCCACTCATTTCACCTCATATATTAAATCCCACCCTCAGTATTTAATCCTGTGTTAAAGAGTCCCTGATGAGATTAAACTCCAAGTTAATCTCATACCGTCGATGATTAGACCCATGGCCCCCCCGAAAACTTTTTGTATAAATCACCGCATAGTTTCACCTCCGGATCACTGTACGATCTCCCTCCCCCTCATCCAATAGCTCGCATCCATATCGGACTGACCCGATGTCTACCCTTTACCCGCTCGATAATTTGGTTTTCCTCCCGACCCCCAATGCTACGTGTCAAACAATGAATGGGATCAGGCGAACCCTCCCGAATACCGCCTACACCACAAAAGTGGTGCGATAGACCTCCCAAACCGCTTTCCCCTTTCAACCGAAAACTGTTACTATTCATCAATCAATGAAACTGCCAAAAATTAACCGTTTTCGCTATAAAAGCCCATTTATCTCTCTTTTCACTCTTTTCACACAATTACCATTGACAATTTAGAAAAGTCGTTGTGACTCCTGCAAACAACAACTTCACTCACAGAGCTCCGCCATTGCTCCCCAGACGCTGCAGATAGCCGAACTCATCCATTAGTCTGTACCAGAACCGTACGAACCTCTGCAGCCTCCATCACCTACCAGTAACAATCAATTTTTCCCAATTCTAGGAGAATGATGAATGTAAAATTACTTGATGAAAAATGGTGGGAGACAATCACTGATTTACTGTGATAAATTTATAGCAAAAAGTTACTGCACAGTAAAAACAGAGCAGCCATGTAAACAAGTGAAAACAACGCATCAGGGTCAAAGTGTATCAAATGAAAGAGTCTCAGTAAAAGTGTATCAGATTGAAAAATCGAAGTGAAGATAGATGAAGAAACAGAGCAGAAATGGTACATTTTCTAGAAATTTCCCGTTTAAGCCATAATTTTGCAGAAACTATTGTGGTCAATAAATTTTGCGAAATTGGAGGAGGTTTGTGTTCCCAAAGGGAAAATATACAAAAACCTATCTCGTATTTTACACAGGTACTACAAAAGGTGAGATAAATGCATCTCTTCAGAGCCTATTTTTCGGACTGTGTAAAGGCCTGTTTTTGATATCTTTTTGTAGAGAATATTGGGAACAACTAGAGATTCATTTTGGGAAATGCAGAGAGTTTTATCTAGATAACATACTTATCTACAATAACCTCTTTCACTTTTTACATATTTATCTCGGATTGAGATATACAAGGGTATCACTAGACCCTAATTTTGTAGAATTTCTGGGGCAAAATGCACAAAGGAAGGAGGCAGTTAGTGACTTGGAAGCCTCATCATCAATTAAGAGTTGCTATGAAATTCGAATTTATCTTCTTTGCCACCATCAGTCCATAAATATAGTGCCAAATAGATTCATTAGTTTTGAGTCCTTTATTTAAGTTCTATTAATGTAAAACATTTGAGATATTTGTAAAATCAATCTTGATATTTTTTCAAGATATTTTAGTTTAGAATTTGTATAAATACTTCTTCATTTGAAGTATTTTAGGGTGGATTCTTAGACATTTCTTTAGACTGCTTGATTGAAAGACTGTAAAAGCTATTGGAGCAATGACTGAGCCAGCAAGCTGGATTGATGAATAAAGGCAAGATATTTCAAAGGATTCATGTGCAAAGCGAAGTGTAGACAAGTATTTTCTCTTGTTTTGTTATCTTTCTTGAAATTTTTTTTAACAATCTTTAATGTATTTGAAATTTGAATGCTACAATATAGAATGATATCTGAGAATTTGCTTCATTTCACTCTGTTTTAACTATTATGCATTTTAATGTTTTCTACTAATTATCTAAGTTAAGGAATTCTTGATTGCTCCTTAGTTTAGGTAGTCTACCTCTGATCTATAGCAAAGGATTCTTAATTGCCCTTTGCTCATGATTATCCTTTGTTCCTCATTTTAATCCCGGTTTAAGAATTCTTAAGTGCTCTCTCACCCTGGTTAAGATCACTTCAACAATCCGGCCCAAAGACCTATGCTTCACTCTGCTAGCTTGCCCTTTGAATACTCCCTTTAGTGAGTTAATTCTAGTTATGCTGCCCTTCTTTGACTCCATAGCCCAATGGTATAGAGACATCAATCTATCCATCTATTTTAAGGATTCCACCATCCAACCTTCAATACAAATCATCTGACCTTTAAGAACTAGCCTAAAATCCTAGCAAACAAAGCTAAATCATAAAGAGAGAGCCCTCTCTGGACTTAGGTTAGCTAGAGCCTAAGCCTAAAATATTGGTTAGTGGTTACCCCGGTGATCTCCTTTTTTAACCTTGGGAAATTATTGGGTGATAATAGATGGAATACTCCTCAAACCTATTGAAGATTCCATGGATACATAGATAAATTTCAATCTTTGTGGTGGTTCAGCTAGCACCTTTGATAGTGAAGAAAAGGATCTAGATGAAATGTTCTAGTTTAGGAGGAAGTTGATCTCTACTCTAAAAGTGATCAAGGTGCTATCAGAAGCAAATCTCAAGCAAAAGGAGTAGTTGCGGTAATGTGAGCATGAGATTGATAAGTTGAGTAAAATAATTATAGACTTAAATGCTCAACAAGAAGAGGCTAGCAGATTGAATGGGATGTTAACCATTCAACTAAATTATGGAGAATCCTTTTGTGAAAGTCTACAAGTTGAAGTAGTCTCATTCGTACATGACCTAGAAAATAAAAATAAAGCGTTGCCTCAATGTCAAACGCTTCATAGGGGCTCTGAGATCTTAGATGACATTCTTAGTAAGCAAATATCCCCTCTCATCAAGTCTAGTTTGGAACCAAGCTCTGAGAAAGTAGTTTAAGGTCCAAATAACAGTAAAGGAAAAGGATTTGTTGGACGACAGCAACAACAGAATGTTAAACAGTAGCAACAAGGAGAGAAATATTATAACAAGCAACAACATATGAAGGAGCATCATAGAATTGAAAATGGAAACAATTAAAATAACCATGGAAGGCATATGAAGACTCAGAAAAATTCCTTTCTCCCCCAACAATAATGCCTTCAAAGAAAAGGTATCTTCAATCGCTTTTATGGGTTTTTTTTTTGCAACAATTATGGGCATAGGGCCATATATTGTAGATGGAATGCAAGTAACCAAAATATGGTAGGTAGAAACAACCCAAGAATACACAAAGTCCCCAGGAGAAGGCATGTTAGCCACGAGAGAAGTTTTAATAAGAATTTTTCCAAGTATAGAAATCCTATTGCTCCATTCCTAAGCCATGTTGAGTGTTATAATTGTGGGAATTTTGGGAACAAGATAGAAAGTTGCATATATGAGAAGATGAAGCATGCCTCTTAGCATATGTATGCAAATGTAGTAGCTTGGGCTTTGAAGACAAAAAGGAATAATAGAACAAAGGAATATGAGTTTGTCTTCAGTGCTCTGTGTCAAAGGATAAAACTGAAAAGAAGAGAAATAAACAAATAGAATTCAAGAAGAATTATCCTCTTATCGCTGTGATGGACCCCTTTATGAGTATTAGTTAAGTTCAACATAAATTTCCAGGCAAGCAAGAGTGGAAACAACATAATTAATTTTCTCTTGCTAACAAATCAGAAAGGTTGCAAGAGGACTTGGGTGAAGAAGGAGGAAAGAAAGAAGAAGTTCCCTCTAGCTATGTGCAACTGAGATAAATCCGAAATAACGGTAAGTAAGAAGATGGAAATTAATACTCCTATCAGGACTCAGCTAGTGCAGATGTGGAAGAATAAGGAGGACACTTTGATTAAGGGGAGTAGATCCTCTATTTCTCTTCATTGAAGGAAGAGAATGGCTTCAAGGGAGGCCAAATAAATCAGATGCAGAGGTCACAAAGAATTAAGTCAGAGAGATGCATCTGAACATTGGAGGTATGACTAAGTCTCTATGCTGATTATGAAATACCTTCCCATCAAGAAATTTAAGTAGAGCATGACAGTAAGCATGATTATTAAAATAATCCAATCACCAACAAAATGTATTGATGCTTGTCCCATTTTCTCAATGCAGAAGGAAACCATTTCCTCTTCCAAAATAGATAGAAGCTAATATGTCCATGTTTGATAAATAAACAATTGAATCCATGAAAGGCCCAAGTATTGGCAGATGAAGCTAATCTAAGATGGGTTTACCTTGAGCATGTATGTGACAGTCTCAAAACCTGAATAGCAAAAGGAAGGACAATAAAATTAGTTTTTATCAAAATAAAAAAGAAAAGGACCTAGACTTCCATAGGATAATACACACACCCAATGGAAAAATCAAAGTGTTATTGATTTTTTAAATAGGAAAAAGATTGTACCTCTATGGGGATGGTGTGGAAAGCCAACAAGTGGAGAAACTGCAAGCCAAATGAAATTCACCATTAAACAGATAGTTCTCTTGACAACCCACATTAGCAAAATGACAAAAATTCAACTCAAAATCGACAGCTTATGTTCTAATCTAATTAAGACCCATTGTCTCTATCGTAACCCAACTCCAGCCCAAGAAAGCTCAGAGGAATTTATTACATGAGAACAAAAAGATTTTGAATATCATCATCAGCTTGCTAAGCGAATGGGTTCAATTTAATAATTCATCAAATAAGGAAACTAACCTAAAAATTCGTCTAGCAAAAGGAAAGGATCCAAATTCTTCCATTCAGGCCTGCATGCATATCGATATCCAAAATTTGATTAAACCGAAACACCATACCTCTAAAAAGAAAAATAAAAAACTTAAAGATTGTAAGGAGCAATAACACCCCATACCTCCTGAGAAAAAATACAAATAAACCAGCACATGGTCTATTGTTTCCCCTTCACATTTGCATAGAGTACAAATTCCAAGACCCTACCTTGCCCTATTTTGAAGAAACTCTCATGTGAAAACATTATTCGTTAGGGCCAACAACATAAAAATCCTGGATTTCTTTGAATATTTAACTTTCCAAATTGTGGAGCACTTGGAAGGTATGCTTTTGACAAGCAATTTAGTGGTTTTTCAATAATAATTCTAACCTTTTCTGCATTATGGATTCAAAGAAGATAGAGGATTTTGATAAAATGTGCAAAAATAGACAAAGGGAGCTCAAGTGCTAATAATTGACGTTTTCTATGCAGGAAGACATGGAAGCAAGGAATTGCCGTCCAAAAGCGAGAAGCAGAGGGAAAATAACTGTTGTCCCTCCAGCAGGGAACCGGATGCGAACACGATCAAGCAAAATCAGAGTTGAATAGTCCAGGAAAGGAATGTGGGATACCGAGTTAGCGAACCCAAGAAGGAAAAGAAAAGAATTAAACGATTAGCGAATCCCTCAGGATCTTTGATCCTGAGGGATCGCTGCTTTAACTTATCTTTGAGTATCTAGATACCTCCGTCATTTCTTTTATATAAAGGCACAACGTCATTGAGAAAGAGGATTGTTTTTGTAATTTTACAGTTTCAGAACAAACCTTGATCATTGAGTCTCACTGAGACCTGATTTTGTTATACTTTTGTTGATGTGATTAATATAAAAGACTTGGTGTTCATTTCGTCTCTGCGTCTGGAGTAACCTAAGGCAGTGTACCATTGGCAGCTAAGGGCCCGGCTCCGAAGGACACTTGCTTTTGTACCATTATACGGTGATTTGCGTGTGATTTGTTTATCTTTATTATTTAATTAATCTGATACATCTTTCATGTGATATGCTATGCTCTGTTATAATTGATGTCTGAATGATTTCTTCATATAATGTCTTTGCACTGTACAATTGGATCTATGTGAATTGCATCTTTCAGCTATTTCTGTAACAAAACGTTGGTATGAACGTTATTGTCATTGGATCCATGTGAAATGATATTTGTGAGACTTGAAAGCAATATTACTCTGTTTAGAAACATAGTCATATCATTCATTATTCTTAGATTGCCATATTAGTATAGAACATGTACATACGGGTGATGGTTGTTGTTCCATAATTTATCAAGGATTGCTGTTCCATTTTGTTATTACTGTTCCATTTACTGCTGTTCCATTTTCAGTTTGCTGTTCCATTTTACTTTCTACCGTTTCATTTACTTGCCTTTGTTGTTTTGGTGTGAGAGAAGGTCTAAGGCTGTAGTGAGCCTCAGCAAGACGTTGCTTAGCTCCCAGACCTATAAGTCCATGCTCTAATTTCATTTCTTCATCAGTTTCTAGAGGGATGGGTTATTACTTCCGTACCCTTGACTGATCAACTATCTTGTGTGATTCTATCTTTTGAGTTAGTTTAGTTACAGCTTAGCATCTGTTTCCTTTCGAATCATCAGAACACTATACTACTGAGCATTACTCGGACAAATAGCCTCGGATTGAGCTACTCTTTACAATAACAAAACGTTCCCGGATTGACTTATTAATGTGGAATAATTAGTGGTGTGAGAGACCCCTAGTTCTAGCTCTACATTTTGGCGCCGTTGCCGGGGAAGGAGTATAGCCATTTGCCCTTTACAGAGTAGTGCGCAAATATGCTAGGGAGGAGTTGGATATTAAAAATGGAAGGTAAGAACCTGCGTATAGAGCATGTAAAAGCCCTGCTCCACCGTCCGCTCTCTTAGCAGAATTGCTGGTTGAATAGGATTTAGTAGTTTTTTAGAGTGCATGACTAAGCAGAAAAAGCTAGAGAAGAATATCAAACCCCCAGCCAAACCTGAAAAAGCCAAAGGATCGGTGACCCTTGGCCGAACAACCTTCATAGACGAAATCTATAAGAAAACTGAATCTCAGCCGTCAGTAGGCTTCAGAAAGATTAATTCCAAACAGCCTACTAGTTCCCTTCAGGCTACAGCATCACCATCTGGGGCCTTTGCTGAGGTGCATAGTCACACTGATGAACAGGACTTTCAGGAAATTGAAAATTTTGTGTCAGAACGACTGCAGGAAGGGAATTTAAGCAACCTTTGTGAAGGAGAAGGGGAAATAGGGGAAATAGGAGAACCGAGGTCTCCTTCTAGGGTAATCCAGCTGTTAAACAGCCCAAATAAGGGGAGCGCGACCAAAGTTAATATTGAAGGCACCCCATTCCCTCAGATAGAAATCCCAGATAAGGGAAGTGTCATTAAAATAGTTCCTGCCAAAGCCGTCCCTTCTCAACCTAGGAACACCCTCCTAGAAATTCCGGAAGGTTATTGGCACATATTCGATCCTATGGCGCAGAATCAGCCAAATACTCAAACTTCTACATTGTAATATCCTATAGTAGACTCTGTTGCAAATGCACCCATGAAAGCGATTCCTCTTCAACACATCCCAACGTTTCATGGACTCACATCAGAAGACCCCGATGCATTCTTATTTGAATTCGATGTGCTATGTAGAGGGTACGATTACACCACTGACCCCCAGAAATTAAAGTTGTTCCCCTCTACTTTGAAAGGAGCAGCTCTGAGATGGTTTGTGGGTTTAGGTGGTGGAGTCATAAACAACTGGGAGCAAATGAAAGAATCCTTTCTCAAGAAATATCAGGATTACTGTAGGTCAAGAGAACTAAAAGATGAAATTTTCCAAATGACGGCCAGACCAAATGAAACTTTAGAGGAGTATGTAGAATGTTTCCAGTATAATTTACAGAGATCCCCCTATGCATCACTACCTCTGCCTGATAACGTGTTGAAAACTGCATTGATTAGAGGTATGAAAGAACAGTGGATTGAAACATTGAATATCATGGGAAAAGGGGATATTTACCAAGAGAATTTTGCTGAAATCATTAATTTATGCATCAGGAGTTCAAGAGGCAGAACAAGAATAAAACCAACAGAATATGATCGGTTTGTTAGAGATAACAAAATATCAACAGAAGGAGTAACATGTGTAGAACTTGGGAACTTATTAGAAAATTTTAAAACTGATATTCTGAGGACATTAACTACACAGCTTGATATTGTGCAGGCTAAGCAAAAGCAGATGGAGGCGGAGCAGAATCTGGAAATTTTCTGCCCCCGATGCAGAAGAAAACATAGCCACAAGGAATTTCCACTAGATATAGTTCAAACATGTGCTATCTGTACGAAAGATCACCTTACCGAGAGCTGCGCCTCACTTCCTGGATTGAAGGCAGTATACAAAGAAGCATAAGAAGAACCAGAGCCAGCATACTTTGTTAACCAGCATCGCCAATGGCAACCTAGGCAATCTGGTATGTTTTCAGATCCAACTTCTTCTTTTCAGCCTCCGCAGTATAATGCTCAGCAATATGGTATGTGGCAAAACCAATCTACACCCCCATTTCCAAACTAGTCATCACAGTCGTTTCCTTCTCCAAATCCATGGATGAATCAGACAGGCCAATTCGGTTGGCCAAATTTTCCTTACACCCCACCATATTGGCAGAATAACTCATATCCTCCACAATGGATTCCCCCT
>APFE030973609.1:12877-28617 GCA_000404065.3 Pinus taeda
CTGGACGTATAATAGAAACAGAGGGAGACAAAACAGTTCACATTGAAGATCAGTTACCAATAGAACAACCGCCACAACAAGAGGATGTAAATAAAGAACAGACTCATCAACAAGCAAGTACATCCTCTCCCCCTTTCCCGGAACGATTAGTCATACCACGACCAGTCCAATATCCAGACTTTGACATTCTGGGAGAGTTACAAAACCTGTACATAAAAATTCCATTCCTCCAAGACATCCAAGACATTCCTATATACGCAAAAACTATAAAATAACTGTGCATAAAAAAATCAAGGAGGAATACAACCACTAACCCTAGAGTCCAAGTAGTTGGTACTTTATCCGACTTGTTATCAAGAAAAGAGACACCTATCAAATACGAAGATCCTGGAAACCCAATTGTAACTGTCCAAATCTATGGTCAAACCCTGACTAACGCTTTAGTCGATCTGGGAGCTGCAATCAATATTTTGGCAACCTCTACCTGCCAAAAGCTTGGCATCACATCAGTAGAACCTACTTCTACTTTGCTAGAATTGGCAGATCGATCTGTATTGTGACCAGAAGGTACTTTATATGATGTCATGGTTTCTGTAGACTCTTGGGAATATCCAACTGATTTCCTGATAATTAATCCAAAAACCCGACTAGATGGACATCCACTAAAATTAGGAAGACCTTGGCTTGCTACTGCCGATGCCTACATTGGTTTCCGGCAAGGAAACATGACCATAACTAAAGGACCAGACGTTAAAAATCTAGTTCTATATCCTCCATCACAGCCAAGCCTGCCAATGATCACAACCAATCAGTATCCTGTGTCATACTTTACTAACAATATCAGATCCCCATTGACTGTACAGAAGACTTTAGACTTTAAAGATCAGACAGAAGATGATGCCATCAACAACTTCATTAGTCAAACTGAATCTAGATCTCACACACAGTGTTTTATGATAGAGGCAGCCTTTGATAGTGAGCTAGAAGAAGATCCTTTAAAGGATGCACATGACCAAACAATACCAGTGACTGTTGTTGCCAATAGTAAAGTAGTGGAGATTGAACTTGGTAAGACTCTAAATATCAACGCCAACCTTACACCAGATCAAGAAACAAAGCTTGTTAATCTGTTACGAAAATATCAAGGAGCATTTGCGTGGGATTACCCTGACATGAAGGGGATTGATCCTCAATTATGCACCCACCACATCTATATAGAAAAGGATGCACGACCTGTTCGTCAGCCGCAAAGAAGACTCAACCCCCATCTAAAAGAGGTAGTAAAAGCCGAACTTCAGAAACTTTTAGATGTTAATTTTATCTATCCCATCTCCGACAATAAATGGGTCTCTCCCCTGGTGGTAGTACCCAAGAAAAATGGAAAATGGCGAATTTGCGTGGATTACAGGGAGTTAAATAAAGCCACACAGAAGGATCACTTCCCTCTCCCATTTATAGATCAAGTATTGGACACTTTGGCAGGAAAGAAATTCTTTTCTTTCTTGGACGGCTTCAGCGGATATAACCAAATCCAAATTGCCCCTGAAGACCAGGACAAAACTACCTTTACTTGCCCTTGGGGAACGTTTGCCTATCGAGTACTACCCTTCGGCCTATGTAATGCCCCTGCTACATTCCAAAGGGCTGTTCTTAGCATCTTTGCAGATCTAATAAACGATGGACTTGAGGTCTACATGGATGACTTTACACCATATGGAGATGATCTTGACCCAGCTTTAGATACCCTGGAAAAAGTCCTGCAACGTTGTATCGCTACCAAGCTTTGTCTGAGCCACGAAAAATGTTACATGATGATGACAGAAGGGCTCATTCTAGGGAACTATATTTCAGCAGCTGGCATCCAGGTAGACCCGGCCAAAATTCAGATTCTTTTGCTTATCCCTACCCCCACTACTCAAACAGAGGTACGCAGTTTTCTTGGATTCTCTGGATATTACAGACGATTTATAGAACATTATTCACGTATTGCTGCACCTCTATATGCTCTAACTGGTAATGTTGATTTCTTGTGGACAGAAAAATGTGACCAGGCTTTTAAGGAATTGAAGAAGCTTGTATCAATAGCCCCAATCCTTCGAGGACCAAATTGGAATTTTCCATTCCAAATCTCATCTGATGCCTCGGATACAACAATTGGTGCAGTCCTGGGGCAAGAAGAGGATAAGAAACCATATGCTATTTACTATATCAGCAAAAATTTATCTTCTGCTGAACTCAATTATACTGTCACTGAAAAGGAATTCCTGGTTGTAATACATGCTGTTAACAAATTTAGACATTATATCACAGGCTATCCTGTTGTGTTATATACAGATCATTCTGCTATCAAATATTTGGAAAATAAACCTGTTACGAACGCTAGAATAACTAGATGGTTGATCTTATTGCAAGAGTTCGATATCACAATCAAGGATCGACCTGGCAAGGAAAACCCTGTAGCCGATTTTCTCTCACGAATACCGAAATCAATTGAAACAGCAGCAGTAGAAGATCAATTTCCTGATGAACACCTGTTTGCTGTTGCTGTTCGAACACCCTGGTATGCTGATGTCGCCAATTACCTTACAGTAGGTAAGCTACCAAAACACTTAACCCCTCAGGAACGTAAGCAGATTGTTCAGAAGAGTACTCGATTTTCGTGGATTGGAGGCCATTTGTTCCATACAGGGGCAGATATGCAAATCAGGAGATGTATTCGAGAAGATGAAATCTTCGACATTCTAAAAGCTTGCCATGACGGACCATGCGGGGGACACTTTGCTGAAAAGAGAAAAGCACATAAAGTATTGCAGACAGGATACTATTGGCCTACAATTTTCAAAGATGCGAAAAAATTTGCACAAGCCTGTGACAGTTGCCAACGAGCAAGAAGACCTGGCCAAGCCGATGAAATGCCTCTGAGACCACAATTGGTCATTGAGCCATTTGAACGATGGGCTCTTGACTTCGTCGGACCCATTAATCCACCATCAAATCAGAGGACATACATTCTGGTGGCGACAGACTATGTTACTAAATGGGTCGAGACCGAATCATTACCTAAGGCTACAGAGGACTCAGTAATACAATTCTTGTTCCATTTGTTTGTACGCTATGGACTTCCGAAAGAACTAATCACAGATGGTGGACCACAATTTGTTGGAAATAAATTAGCTGCAACACTTAACAATTATCATGTCCAACATAAGATCACTACCCCATACCATCCGCAGGCAAATGGGCAAGTAGAAAGCAGTAATAAGGTAATAGAATCAATTTTAACAAAAACCATTGCATCGCATAGGCGTGATTGGGCCGCTCGGCTACTTGAGGCACTGTGGGCCTATAGAACCACATGGAGAAGTAGTACAGGCTATTCACCTTATCAATTAGTGTTTGGAAAACAACCAATCTTCCCCATAGAATTCGAAATCCAAACGCTACGAACTGCACAGGAAGTCGGCCTAGATCTGAGTGAGGCACAAATCAACCGATTACAACAGATTAATGAATTGGACGAAACTAGGCTCTCTGCATTACAAAATACAACATTGATTCAACAGCAGCGAGCTAAATGACATGATGCACTTATTAAGAATAAAGTCTTTCATGAAGGAGACTGGGCTCTGTTATACGACTCTCAGTTTCAGGACTTCCCGGGAAAACTCCAGACTTGATGGTTAGGGCCATACGAAATCCAGAAGGTACATAACAATGGGACCCTTACCCTGATCACAATCGATGGTTTTGGATATGCATTTAAAGTAAATGGCCACCGAGTTCGTCTCTATCGGAAGCCACTCACTCGGGAATCCTTTTGTCAGCAATTACAACAAGATATTGATTTGGAAATTTTAGGAGAGGAAGCGAAATCTTCCTCATCTATAACTTAAGTAATTCATTTTTTTTTTCTTTCATAACTTGTACATAACATCCTGTATATATGCTCTCTTGATTCTCTATTTGCATTCTAAGTATTTTTGCTCTTTCACCTGTGAGATTTTGCTGTTCCTTTTCAAAAGGAACATCACCTGTGTGTTTTTGCTATTCCTTTGCGAAAAGGAACAACATTTTGTGTGGTTTTGCTGTTCCTTTTCAAAAGGAACAGCATTTGTGAGATTTTGTTGTTCCTTTTCAAAAGGAACAACATTTGCATGTTTTTGTTGTTCCTTTGCGAAAAGGAACAACATTTTGTGTGGTTTTGCTGTTCCTTTTCAAAAGGAACAACAGTTGTGTGGTTTTGCTGTTCCTTTTCAAAAGGAACAACATTTGTGAGATTTTGTTGTTCCTTTTCAAAAGGAACAACATTTGCGTGTTTTTGCTGTTCCTTTGCGAAAAGGAACAACATTTTCTGTGGTTTTGCTGTTCCTTTTCAAAAGGAACAACATTTGTGAGATTTTGCTGTTCCTTTGCAAAAGGAACAACATTTGTGAGATTTTGCTGTTCCTTTGCAAAAGGAACAACATTTGTGAGATTTTGCTGTTCCTTTTCAAAAGGAACAGCATTTGTGACATTTTGTTGTTCCTTTTCAAAAGGAACAACATTTGTGTGATTTTGCTGTTCCTTTGCGAAAAGGAACAACACTTGTGTCTTTTTTGCTGTTCCTTTGTGAAAAGGAACAACATTTGCGTGTTTTTGCTGTTCCTTTTCCAAAGGAACAACATTTGAGTGTCCTTGCTGTTCCTTTCTCAGAAGGAACAACATTTGCGATTTTTCGTTGTTCCTTTTAAAGAAATGATATCCTACGAATGGATTCTTCTCTCAGGAATGCCATCGGCATGTTTTTACCCTCATTAAGGATGCTTTGCGCCCATGTTCTCCTCAATCTTTTAGATACAGCAATGAATTTATGCGATGAACATAAACCATGATATACTGAAACCAACACATCATAAATCGTTATTACTATGAAGCCAATATGTATAAGAGGACAAGAGGAGGGACATTAACTTTTCATCTTCGCTATCATTGTCTTATTACCGAACCCTGGTTGGTGATTTTTATCATGGCGATTTCCCTAAAAATATTTCTTGATTATTACTAAGGAGTAAGAACAAACGATTTATATCTGTCTGTTGGGATCAAAAGACTTCTTCTACCATTCCCCGCTCTTAAGGAGTGCGGAACCACCCTTATGTGGAAATAAACAAAAAAGAGAGGTGCTCTGCAAAAGAAGACAAAAACAAAATATGAAAATTTTCAAATGCAGGATAGGGGGTCTCATTAAGAGCCAGCCTACCATGATCATAAGGATGGAAGCGAAGTGGCATTCCCATTTACGGCAACCACACCAGGGATATGGTCCAAAGTTAAATTAACAAGTAAACCTTGGAA
The DNA here is from genome assembly GCA_000404065.3 of Pinus taeda. NCBI lineage: Eukaryota > Viridiplantae > Streptophyta > Pinopsida > Pinales > Pinaceae > Pinus > Pinus taeda. The sequence goes on from APFE030973609.1 coordinate 18,212, forward strand.
CAGGGGGTCTCATCACGAGCCGGCCTGACCACGTTTCGCGCCTACCTTGTGAATGGCATTATGGCTATCTGGTTACCAAGCTGGCATAATGGCCTGCATTTTGACAAAGCACTCTTTAGAATATACACAAAGGATCATGGTTCCGGAGGGTGAAATAAACAACCCTGCCAAGGTTATGAACACCTGTTGGCAGCAGAGCTCTGTTAATGGCATAGAAGTCGTAATATTTACACCAACAGGTATGATATTAAATCTTTTTGTTTCTTATATCCTTTGCATAAATCATATGTCACACCCCGATATATATATCGCATGAATATTTATTACCACCAATCATGGCAACAGAACTGACAATGACTACTGGAGACTTCGTACATTTGACAGACGTCCAATCCCCCGGTTCCTCATTATATCACGCAGGCTCTTATATAAAACACGATCTACCTTTTTTGCCTTAGTTTCGGCATTTCGTTGTTTTTCTAAAACATGGCATAGTTCCATATGCTGATCTTTATGATTTGACTTCCGACTGGCTGCTGCTCCTCTCTTTGACGGCTGGGGGCAGCCTATCAGATCGCGGGGGGGAGGTAATCTCATTACTCCAGGGATTACGTGGCTGCACACCATTCGGGCAAGATAATGTACGAAGGAATGGCATGGTTTAACGGTATGATGATTCCATTCTACGGAGATTGTCGTCCACGATCCTTTTTTCGTTGCATGCTCTGTGATATTTTCCAAAAATTGGCAACGATCATCCTCTCTGCGTCGCAAACACCGCAAACAGTTGCTGTTCCATTTCTGAGAAGAATCATGGGCGGAAAGACAATTCAAAGCGAACCTCACAAGCTGACAGTTTCCGTTGCTGCTCGTAAAATCCTGGAAAACGCAGGATGGTTGAATTACTTCATCCGCCTGCAACAATCAAACGAAGCAGTAGCGTTGGAATTCCTGCAGAATTTGCAGGAAAACTACTCCATAGTAGGAGGAAAGCGGATAACGGTTACGGAGGATATCATCGCGGAAGTCTCAGGATTACCAGCTGCTGGACCCATATGGACGCTGAAGAAGGAAAGATTACAAAAAGCTATGGAAATTTTCCAGGACGAAGGCCAAAGCTTGACAGTCAAAGGGAAAGGAGTTCTGTCGGCAACACTTGGGGAACCCTAGACCGAGCTGGCGAAGACAGTGCAAAGTTATATCACCTGCGAAGGGAGAAAAGACGTGGTAAGACCTCGTCACCTGAAACTTTTGGTTGTTTTAAAAGGAAAATGCTCTGTGAATCTCCCTGCACTTTTAAATTCGCTATTACATGACGCGGCCCGAAGCCTGAAGAAGGCCCAGCACATAGATGCAATTGTCAGCCACCATGGACTGATCCGGTTGATAGTGAGCCACAGTCTCACTCAACAGCAAAGCACTTGGGAGGAACTGATTGCAATAGTCGAGGGGGGATCAGCTGCACCACCCCTAAAACTTGAACAGTCCTTCAGCACGCCGGAACGATCAGAGAGACGCAAGGAGTCAGCAGCAGAAGGACATGCTGCTTCAAAACGTAAACAACCCTCCGGTACGCCAGAACGGCCAGAGGAACCCAGAGAACCTGCGGGCACACCTAACCAACCTGAAAGACCAAGGAAGTCAGCCCGGTTGGCTCGGATACGAGGAAGGCTAGAAAGGATTCAGGGAACCACAGCCCAGCCAATTGAAATTGCGGATGAACCTCCAGAACCAGAAGGAGTACTCTTCGAAGGAAATGCTGAGCAATTAGACGTCGAGACTGACCAGCCGGAAGGAGAAATTGAAAAAGAAGATGAGCACTCTGAGGAAGAAATAGCCACCGAACAGGGCAATCAAGAAGAAGAAATACCACAGCCAGGGGGTAGCCCGTTGCAGGACCCTGTAGGTGAGGAGGAATTGGCAGCAGTCCTGGCCAATATGGGGGAATATGGCCAGCCCTCCAGCACAGCGGGTGTCCCTGACGGTCCCGCAGAGGAAGAATTACCCGAGGAAATGCATGCAGAAGAGGCAGGGGAAGAAAATCTGCCTGGTTATGATAATCAAATGGAAGACAACAATCAGGGACAATCTGTCCCCAAGACGCCGGAAGATATCCCAGATGAAGAAGGAGCGAACTTAAGAGCCAAACCCTCTGCTGAGGCAAAGGAAATTAAGAAATTAAGAAAGAGACAACAGAGGTTGTTGGGCACGATAGCCAGGCTCCGACAACAGATTCGAATTTTGAAAGCCAATTTGAGAATTCAGAGGACCGCAAGAAAAAGGAGGGGAGCCAATGCAGCAAGAACCCCGAGGACAAGAACCCGTTTTGTTGGACGAAACCCCATCAGGAGATCCACTGCCGAGGAACAGTCTGTTGTTCCAAATGATAATGAGGAACAGGGTGTTGTTCCAAATAACATGGAAGAACAAACTGCTGTTCCAAATATCGTGGAGGGACAGACTGCTGTTCCATCTGGCCCTGAAGAACGAATGGACATTCCAATGGAACAGCAAGAGGCTCCGATGGCAGGAGGGCCGCAGCAACACTTTATCCGCGTTAAGAAAGAAACAGAAAGCAAAGAGGTCCAAACAGAAGCACCACCCTCAGGGGTAATTCAAGTCCTAAACTCTAAGCAGCGTAATAGGAAGGTCCAGGTTAAACTTCCAGCCTCTACGGCTTTGTGGAAAAAGGATCCAAAAACCAGGACCTTACATAAACTGATGAAGGAAGCTCAGCAAGAAGCTGAGCAGCTGCGAGAGCAAACAGTCCCCAGGGAAAAATACGAAGAGCTCCAACAGCAACTTCGAGACATCAGTTAGTCCAAGAGCCAGGCCTATGAAGGATGGCAAAAGGAGCAGGAAAAGGTTGCTAAGGTAACTCGTCGATTAGATAGTGTTGTTAAGCAGATGGACACTGTGTGTTCCTTGTATAATGACGTTTTGACTTGTAGGGCCCCAGCTAGAAATTATGCTTTATTTTTGCTTGAACGATATTTATGATTGAAAATAAAAGCCGTTAGGGCAGGAGCACCTATCCACATCAACATTGTTAATGATTTTATAGACTGTTGCAAACACTATGGAGTTAAGGTTCAAAGGTTATTGTGCGAGTTTTACTTGCACAACCTTGTGCTAGACCAGGAAACTGATTTAAATCCTGGCCCTTTTGTTGGCGATATACAATTCCAAGCCTTTATCTCATTTGGGGTTAATCAGTTGAAATGGCTCAAAGCTTATAACACCTTCCAGAGACAAGAGAATAGCCTAGACTTATGGGTACGAGCTGAACCTAGAGACCCAGTGACGCTATGGAGAGAGCATAGGAGTCTTATGAGGATCCCGGGTGTCATCGAGATATTAGGACCCATGCACGAAGACTTGATCCGAAATAGTCTGGAATATTTCCTGACTATTAAAGACCTTGCCATCGATGCTGCAAAATTTCAATACTGGACCTCTAACCCAAACATCCATCTCAGGGAACCATTCAAATACGAGAATTTTGAGCTGGCTGCCAGCCGATTGAGCCTCTATGGGGAACGGATTCTGCAAGCAGGACCATCCTGGTTAGGGTATCGATTTCGCAATCCAATTATTTGGCACCCTGCACCCGGATATCAGGCCTTGTATGAGATGCCTGCAGATCAAATAGATCAGTTCTTTGATGATCTAGTTGCTCATCACGGTTGTCGGCCTCCTCGCGAGATCCCTTCTCCAGCCTATTCTCTCACCGCCTTGCATGTCAACTATAATGTTTTCATGAGGCCATGAAACAGGGTAAGCAGGGGGGTGTGTGGAGCACTTGGAAGGTATGCTTTTGACAAGAAATTTAGTGGTTTTTCAATAATAATTCTAGCCTTTTCTGCATTATGGATTCAAAGAAGATAGAGGATTTTGATAAAATGTGTAAAAATAGACAAAGGGAGCTCAAGTGCTAATAATTGACGTTTTCTATGCAGGAAGATGTGGAAGTAAGGAATTGTTGTCCAAAAGCGAGAAGCAGAGGGAAAATAACTGATGTCCCTCCAGCGGGGAACCGGATGCGAACACGATCAAGCAAAATCAGAGTTGAATAGTCCAGGAAAGGAATGTGGGATACCGAGTTGGCGAACGCAAGAAGGAAAAGAGAAGAATTAAACAATTAGCGAATCCCTCAGGATCTTTGATCCTGAGGGATCGCTGCTTTAACTTATCTTTGAGTATCTAGATACCTCCGTCATTTCTTTTATATAAAGGCACATCGTCATTGAGAAAGAGGACTGTTTTTGTAATTTTACAGTTTCAGAACAAACCTTGATCATTGAGTCTCACTGAGACCTGATTTTGTTATACTTTTGTTGATGCGATTAATATAAAAGACTTGGTGTTCATTTCGTCTCTGCATCTGGAGTAACCTAAGGCAGTGTACCATTGGCAGCTAAGGGCCCGGCTTCGAAGGACACTTGCTTTTGTACCATTATACGGTGATTTGCATGTGATTTGTTTATCTTTATTATTTAAGTAATCTGATACATCTTTCATGTGATATGCTATGCTCTGTTATAATTGATGTCTGAATGATTTATTCATATAATGTCTTTGCATTGTACAATTGGATCTATGTGAATTGCATCTTTCAGCTATTTCTGTAACAGAACGTTGGTATGAACGTTATTGTCATTGGATCCATGTGAAATGATATTTGTGAGACTTGAAAGCAATATTACTCTGTTTAGAAACATAGTCATATCATTCATTATTCTCAGATTGCTATATTAGTATAGAACATGTACATACGGGTGATGGTTGCTGTTCCATAATTTATCAAGGATTGTTGTTCCATTTTGTTACTGCTGTTCCATTTTACTACTGTTCCATTTTCAGTTTGTTGTTCCATTTTACTTTCTGTCATTTCATTTACTTGCCTTTGTTGTTTTGGTGTGAGAGAAGGTCTAAGGCTGTAGTGAGCCTCAGCAAGACGCTGCTTAGCTCCCAAACCTATAAGTCCACGCTCTAATTTCCTTTCTTCGTCAGTTTCTAGAGGGATGGGTTATTGCTTCCGTACCCTTGACTGATCAACTGTCTTGTGTGATTCTATCTTTTGATTTAGTTTAGTTACATCTTAACATCTGTTTCCTTTCAAATCATCAGAACACTATACTACTGAGCATTACTCGGACAAATAGCCTCAGATTGAGTTACTCTTTACAATAACAAAACGTTCCCGGATTGACTTATTAATGTGGAATAATTAGTGGTGTGAGAGACCCCTAGTTCTAGCTCTACACAAATCTTCCCCGCCACCAAGATACTACTACTACTTCATCTTCAAAGATAGCCTTGTACCGCAAGCTAGCTGTCAACGGTCATATGGAAAGATTGTTGGACCATACTAAGGTATCACCCTTCACCTTCAATTTGATAGAACTTTGAGCCAACCTCTCGGTGTAATCCTTATGGGTATCCATCTAAACCTTCCAATCCTAGAGACTAAAAATTCATCCATCCTTGTTGCCATTGGCCAGATATCAGTAACAGTTGGATTTGCAACATCAGCTAGTACTAGTATGCCTTGTTCATTCAATGTATTTAACATGTGCTACAGAAGATGATGTTTCCCCACACATCCCATCCAAGGATCTATCCCCAATCTTACCTTCTCTTCATCCCACATTCTCCATGCAAGCCAATTCCCAATAGAGAAGGATAGGACTATGGATTTCCATATAATCAAAGCATTAGATTTAATAAGTGTTTGATCTCCGAATTCAATCTTCAAAAGTAAGTGCGTCAAGATATTTTTGCAATATAACATTATGCCAAATACCTTCATCGTTGATGACCCCTCTAGAGGCTCTTAGCAGCTAATGCTTTGTCGAACTAATGTATATTTTTTAAACCCCACCCACCAGCAGCCTTGAGCTTGGCTATTTCTTCCAATTAATGAGCAATTTCATATTTTTCTCTCCTTCCTCTCCATGAAAATTAAAATCAACTTTTTCTTATGTCTTCCAACATTCCAACAGGGATATAGGACATAGAGAAAAAATAAATAGAAATTGCTTCTAGAATAGATTTTAAAAAAGTCAACATACCGCCAATAGACAGCTACCTATTTCACGCTGCAGCAATCTTTGTCAATGTTTTGATAGAGCCAGATCTAGTATCCATACCCATAAGCATTTTCCTTTAACATAGATCACAAGTGTTTCAAACCTTTAATGAAATGAGAATATTCTGGAGACTAATTTGTCTTACCCATGGTGAGTTCTATTCAAAGGAATTGATGATTTATATTCATCCATTTCCATAATTGTAGTTGTATAGTACAACTCACCAGGTGAGTTGTACTAATTCCACTTGTCCCTAGTTCAAAGTAATCAATTGATTATTTATGTTCATTGATTTCCATACTAGTAGTTGCATAGTACAATTAAAGAATTTATTTGTAATTTACGGCCTAAGCTTATGAAATGGAACTTGAATTCTAAAGAAAAATGTTGCTTCTTATTTCAATTTATGTGTAGTCATTACTCTAACATTACATAGGACCAAAAGAATGTATACCACCCTTCTAAAAGGAATACATCCAATCAAAAGGAGAATGTTAGTTTAAAGAATTGTGCATATGTAGAATGAAGACTTTGGAAGTAGGGTAGAGTGCTGAAGATTTACCATTCACATTAAGAAGCATAAATATTATAGCAAAAACCCACAAAGGAGGACTGCATATAATGCATCAAGGGCATGTGCTAGTTAAAAGTCAAGAACATGATTTAAAAAAAATGGAGGATGACAAAGCAAGATGAGACAATGGAAATATTGTATACATAATTTTTTCTGAAACCAAAGTTGTTGGGAACACAGAAAACAATACTAGCCTGATTCCAACCATGCTATTGAAGTAATCATCCAAAGATCTCTTGATATATTTCTGAAAATCAAACTTGCTATTTGGAGCCAAGTGAGCTTGTACATTTCAAATAAATTAATATTTTAGAACAAATCATATACCTTAAATGAATGAAGTGGGATTTGACATGAACAATATTAGAAGGAAAATATTATTTAAAGTGATCAAAACTTACAATGATGAAGCCTTGACAAAAGAAACCAGCCCCAACAAGACATGACCTGTGATTCTTGACAATTAACAACATTGGCCACATAAGTTTGGTATGGTATATGCAGGTGAAGGAAAAAATGGGAGAATGTATTTGCCATAAAATTTTAATAAAGCAAGAGAATGTATCTTGACCTAAAAAATCAATTCATTCTTTATATGGAATATTTCATTCAATTATAAAGTCAAGCATCAATCAACTGTAAAGCATCTCCAATACATCTCTGGAAGCAGTCTTCATGTTCTACTGACATATACACGCTTGCTTCACTAGGTCTTTTCAAACCCATAAGTTTTTTTAAGAAGCGCTGCTCATGATTAAATAGAGAGCATCTTGACAGGGTAAGTGTCATTGTTTGCAAAAAAACGAAAACTTCTGAACAGGCAACCTATCAAAGCAATTATCTTCTTATCAAATTTTGAAACTTTCATGCAAACCACTTTCAAACTATTGAGTGGAAGGGTTAAACTTAATGCCTCCAGGCTTATTATGTAGTTCTCCAATCCAAACTTGGTATGATAAATCTCCCTATATAATAAAATTATGGTGTTCAAAACATTACTAACATGATGCTAAAAGTAAGGCAATTACTAACCTTAAAACATTTACTTTCTATTGAGAGTTCTTCAAGAGAGACCAAACTTTCCAGAATTGCGAGAGAAGGCGCTTGTCTACTAAGCCCATGAAGGGAAACTTTTTTCAGCAAGTTTGTAATAGAAAATCCTTTAAATACATTAATAGAAAATCCGTTAAATACATTAAACTTTTTCCGTGGACGGATGCAGAGACCCACAAGGCTTGAGCTCCAACGTTGACATTCTAGGACAATTATGCACTATGACATTTACTAGCTTTGTGCAGTTCATTGTCATTGAGCTTTCACACTCAGCCCCGGTGAAATCCATACACTAGAGATTGGCCACACAAATTTTCACATTGCTCAGCCCTATATAGTGTTGAATTGTCAAATTTTCAAGAAGAGGGAATTTTTCTACAAGGAGCTAATGTATATCATCATTTGTATAGATGGATGACAGAGATAGGTGTATTCCTTAGAGATAGGTTCCACCCTTTTAGTTAGAATGAAGAGCTACCCCTATCACCTTCCATCCATCTTTGATCCTTCAAATAGCAATAAAAGGGAGAGCTTAACTCGGGAAATAACCCTTTTTGGTTATTGGAACACACCTACCTATATTGGTGCATAAAGGATAATTCTTACAATAATAACCACATAAATAAATGAATACATACTATTTTATTTGGTCAGAAACCACAAAAGAAGAATACCAATGAGGAATCAGGGAAGAGGCAAATGGAGAAGAAGCTACCAATCGAACAAGGATGTAGGAGCTCCATGACTCATTGCATTTTTGTAAGATCCCTTCGGAGTTCAAGTTCAGTGTATATTGTTTCAAACCCAAAAAAATGACTTCTCATTGTCACTCTGGTAGGCCAGGTTTTGAGTATCCCCATTCATGTGCTAAATAGTTCTACCGGGATTGCTCTTTCTATTTTTATCCCCATGGATAGAAAAGGAGATGGTGCAGTGATCGGTGTTCCCATCTATCCCAATGAATCAATCTAACTCAACAATAGCATTATTCTTGTTACTCGTCTTGGTTGTGTTCGATCAAGTGAATCTCTCACATTAGTAGCTTGCTTAGTGGCCTCCCCTAGAAGACATATCATTCCCCTGTCCACTCCATTCAACCAGCCTCATCATAATCCTAATCAATAGAGAGAATAAAGTTTATTAATCAAAGCTTCTTCCATCTATTTCCATGTAAATTGTCCGCCTACTGGTGTTTCTTTCCCTTGGCAGGTGTGGATGTTCTCAAAGTTGTCCCATATCGTCGTTGGATGTTGTGTGTTGATGTTCGTTGATATTGTGTGATGTTGTGCCATTCTATAGCATCCATGTGTCATGCCATACTATGTCCTATGGAGTCTATGGCTCGTTTGGCTATTGGGTAGAGTGTTTATATGTGGGTAGTCGGCTCTTAACTACCATGGGATTCAATATGGAACAACCAGTTGTGTTTCTCTAAACCAAGGGAGTTTGTAGGTGTGTATTGAATGTGGATATGGCAAATGGTAATGCAAGAAGGGTATGGGGGATTGACTGAAATGGCAGTTAAAAGACTTGGATTAGAAGCAATAAACCATCAATGAGGGTTAAGTGATATGCAATTTTGAGCACTAGAAAGAGACAACCTAGATATAAAGTTAAAACCCTAACATATGTAACACCCCCCCTACCAATTGAGTGTGATTGACATGTTGTCCAAGAAATCCTCATTCGCCTTTGCTATAATATTACCTAATGGCCAAAGGGTTCTTCTTCAGGTTCTTTGTTAAGAGGAATTCTTGAATGGAATAAAGAAGTCGATTCTTGAATAGAAGAAATAAGCCATTAAGAAAATGGGGCATGGGAAGATAGAAATCAAGAAAATCGAGAATAAGGTTTACAAGCAGGTGACCACCTATTAGCGCCATGGCGGTTTGTTAAAGAAATCTCACGAGTTGTTGTGCTATGCAAATCTCTCGCTAATCATTTTCTCCAGTCGAGGAAGTTCGCTATAACAGTTTCAATCTCATGGCAGAGGATTCTTTAATCCTTAATAATTTTCTCCAGCCGAGGAAGGTCGCTATAATCGTTTCAATCCAATGATAGAGGATTCTTTAATCATCTAACATTTGATCCTACGTTGTAGATCGATACACAGTGGCAGCTAGGGGAGTTGTTTTCAAAGGGAACACCTTACGGTGTAAAATAACACACACACACACACCCGCGCACACACATGTATAATAAACATATGTATTAAAGTGTATATATGTTAATATAAACATATAACTTTGTCTTTATTATTTTTTAGTTTAAGCTAAGTTATATCTAAGCTAAGCGATAGGTACTAGCTACTATGCAGCCCTTATTTATTGTAGTGTCAACTTAAATTTTATTTTTTATATTGCATCATGATTTAAAATTGAATTCTGAAAATATATAATATAGATAAGGTTTATTAAGGAAAATGATTGAACCAAGTCCATTCAATAATAAAAATCAACAAGGGAAGTATATGAAGAAAATGGGAAAAATCAATATTGCTTTTGTTTTTTAAATCGGCTAGTTTCCATGGTCAGTGAAAGGCCAAAACATAATGACAACTCTTTTTTTTGGGAAAATAAATATTAGTTGTGGAAAAATCCATAAATTTAGAAAACAAAATTTCAATAATTAATCTATGAGGACACTTGGCAATTAGAGGTATCTTTTTCTTTTTATTTTTTTTAAAT
>APFE030973609.1:39242-49715 GCA_000404065.3 Pinus taeda
AAACAATAAAATAATAATATTTAATCTTGTTAGTAATTTTGACGGAATCACATGAATCTAATCAATTAAATATTAATAATAATATTAAAATAAAACTTAATAATTATAAGCCAATGTTTTAAGGTTAATTAATCACTAATCAAGATTATCCTTTAATCAAACTTAAGGCTAACCACAGGTTTGATCATTGATCAAGCTTAACCATTTATTTAATCATCTAACATAATAGCTTTAGAATACTAGCGTATTCGTGTGAGGTGTGGGTATGTAACTAGAATATACATACCTCATATGTATACTAAAATAATACTTATTGGAATGAAGCACAAAATTCAATCACTCAACATGTAGACTAATAAAATATTGTAAGATAATAGGATCAGGTACGGGCATTACATAAACCCCTCCTTAAGAAAACTTTGTCTTGAAGTTAGAGTCAAAAGGATACAAGCAGTTAGGAAGTAGCATGATGATAAAGCATAGCAAAATAGGGAGAAAGATATATTAGTCAAATTAAGTAATTCAACCAAGGATGCCACTTCCCATCTAGAGTCTTCAACTAACCTATAGCCTCTTATCCTCCGTCACCTACTTCTAGTCCCATCATATCCATCCTCTACTACAATATACTATGGCATTAGCTACACTGATCTAGCCACTGATAGAACTAATATGGTGAAAGCCTTGGCTATATTGACCTAACTTCACTAACATGCAATTAGATATTGTCACCATAATTCTTGGGAAGCGTGTCGATCACTAGCCTCCCATTATTCTAGGCTTGGAGGTTACATAATGGGAAATGCATCCACCCTCCTCAAATAACTAGGGTCAACACCTTAATATGGACCACACTACGACACTAGTTGAATACTTTTCATTGAATAATCTAGTTGGGTAGCCATGTCACCTGCAATCTACACCTTACCCCATGTCATAATAGTGCATGTCAAGTAGGTACGAAATATAATAGAACATTATACATCATGCCATTTCTCATTGGATGTGTCAACACCCCCTCTTCACTAGCATGGGCCTTGGCTATCACATAATCCCTTCCAATCTGCATGTTAGTTTCATGCAAGCATATACATAACAAAAATATAATATATATATATATATATATCTTGGACACCTAATCCACTAAAGGTTATCGTGTGGAGTATGAACAGTCATTGGAGTCCAAGAGACCACTTGGAATATGAAAACCAAGGGTCAGAATAGAATGTATCTCACATTTTATCTTATTTGTTGTCTATCATGTGTGAGTTTAACATGGTATTTGAGTGGGAAATTTCCTTCCCTACTCAAATTTGAGCCACTAGTTTTGTGGGCTTTCTCTACATGTCAATCCAGCACCTCTGCCTATTGTCTTGAAATAGAAAAAATAGGCCTTCTCCCTCATACTCATATTTTTCACCTACCTCACCTCATTATAGCCCGTTAGCGAGCACTGTGACCGTTATCTCCCAGATTCTGAGTTGTGCGACCATAACTCTCCACTAGAATTTCCTAGTAACCTTATTTCCCAATTTTGAGCTACTTTTACTAGTCATTTGACTTTGTGTGCCTCTGTTTCAGCTCATCAATGTTTTGCATTCCTTAGTAATATTTTATTTGTTTCCCTTGGATGATTCTTTGCGTTGTATGCCACTCTATTCTCTGGAATTGAAGGTCTCCATTCAAGTTTACGTTAAATAGTAATGTGCGCCATGAGTAATGCGAGTAATGTTTTTTGGTTTTGGTGAAAGATAAATCCTAGCATATACAATGCATTGAAACTCCTGGTCATTGAACTATTATTGATGGTCTCCATGATAGAACTTGCCCATGACAACTCGAATGCAACATTGAAATAATGAGAAATACAAAATGGGACTCTGGATTTAATTTATCAAACAGTTAGATGACATTGGATGGAAATAATATCATGGAATTAAACAGATCATAATTGAACTTGTGCACATATCTAGTACATCAAGATAGCAATTAATTTATGGGCAGCCGAAATAGAATGAACAACACAACAATTCAATGATGACGAGCAATGGTCACTCATTTGTTCATGTCTCTTTTGAGTAGTTTGAGTGCTAGCGTAAGTCATATCATCTTTAGTTTCATGTTTTATTGGTTCACAACTAATATTGGAGAATGATGAGGTTGGTGATCTTACTGTTTACGGATATAAAAAAGAAATTTGTAGCTATGTATTTGTGAACGCAACTATGTTGCAATTGCAGTTGTATCTCAACATTCAAAGCGATGGTGTGGGGAAGAATTAAGACTAGCGCAATAAAATGCTCTTATCCATAGCTCAACCATAGAAGCATGGACCATAAAGCTCTGTTACGACTTATATATTATTCTAGTGACTATTCTTTTACACTGTATATGGAATTGTGTAAGAGAAATTAATCAAGTTGGTGGTATCATATGTCGTTCTGGTGCATTTTATCTTTGTTCATTTAGTTGGGAACTTTTTCGACTTGTGTATGCAAGGGATTATAAAGAAAATTGGCTCCTAGATTTTCTTTGTTACTTGATCTAGAAGGAAATTTCAAGTTATGGTCCTATTGCAACTTGGTCACTCAATGTAGTTTTCAATGGTTCATACAACTACTTTTGGCAAGATAAGATAGAGTATTATAAAATTTTGGCTGTGAAATATGTCATTCTTTGTCGAGTTGCATCCATACTACTCACACCTTTCTTAAGGAGGTAACATTCAGTTCTACATTTGGTCTCATGTGAAAACAATGTGTTAATATGTTGCGGAATTTCAAAATTTTGGAGCTATCACATTCAATAAGCTAAGTGGTAGATATTTCCCTCTGTGTTGGAAAAAGGTGTTTATTCAAAATTTTGGTTTAACATAGTAGCATGGTATTTCTTTCATAATTGAAGGTATATTAAAATAAGCTTTTGGAACTAATAGTGGTGCATTTCTAAATGAAACCCTTTGAGGCCTTTATGTTCCTTAACCTTTTTCGTTGAGGGTCTTTGATGTCACTCTCTACTTTATCTTGAGGGGAAGAGATCCATTTCAAATTTGCTTGAGAAGTCGATGCTGACACTCATTATTTGATGAGTTTGATTCTTGAGATTGAAAGATGGCTAGACTTGATGATGTATTAGAGTTATCAAATACTTTAATACACTCCACTGTTCATGATACAATAAAAATTAGCAAGGCTTTCCTCATTAATATTCACAATTTCTTGCAAAATGTACAAGAAAAGATTGAATTTTTGCAACTCAAGTCACATATCTAGCAAGATTAATTATGGCAGGAAAGGAATCATTTTGAACTTGTTTTTGTTCATATTAATCCCCTTTTTAAGTTTGAAGTTGACTCCCATCAGTAGCTAGAAATTTATCAAATCAATGAGCCCATCTCATGAGCAGACTTGAATAAAAATGTAGAAGTTCAAGTAGCAGTTCCCAAGCCTATCATCAGACCTTTGGAAGAGCTTTTCAACAACTAGAACAAAACCAATCTTGGATATCACAAGGAGGTCTCCTTTCATATTCTAGATTACTCAAATCCCATTTAATTTCAAAGTTTCAGGTTTCTTCAAAGAAACTCAAATTCCCCTGCTCCTCTTCCACAACAAACACAAATTATCAAATGCCAACACTATAATCAAGTTGGCCATGTGAAAGATCATTATTTTTATCTTCACTTGTGTGATAATTGTCATAAAAATACTCATCATTCAAACATATTCTTCAGAAACAAGACTCCTACAAGAACAAAGATTCACTTTAGATGGATCACTTCATGGCAATGGGCTTCAACAGCCAAGAAGATATTTCAGTAATACCACATAATTTGTTCTCGAGTATTGACATGTATTTTAGTTGATATTTCCTCATCTTCTCACCCTGTATCTGAAAAGGGAGGAATTTATGGTCATCTACAAGATTCAAAGATACATCAAGTAAGCATGTGCCACAACCTGAGTATGCTTCTTAAGCCTAGAGCCAGATTCATCCATACCTAGATCCATATTTGTAGCCAGAGACAAAGAAATTCCTCATGTGCATGCCTTTGGTTGGTGGCATGCCTTAAACCACCACAGTTTGAGACCTCGATGGTATCCTTTTTCAGAACACTTCCTCTAAAAAAAGACTTCGACTTCTAGCCAAATTTGTATTTTTTCTAGGAACTGCATCAAGCGTTCTAGGTTGAGACCTCAATGGTTTCCTTTTTCATAACAATAGGGAGCACTTCCTCTAGAAGAAGACTTCAGCATCTAGCTAGATTTGGAAATGTTCCAAAAATTACGTTAAGTGTTCCATTGTTAGTTGTCATCCTTAAACCACCACCGGTTGAGACCTCGAGTTCTCCCACCTTATACCATCATTTCAGACAGAAAAGTCACCCAAGTTTTGTCATGAACTTTTTGCATTTTTTTGTTCAACTCTCTTCTTAGACTTGTATCTACCCCTTCGGACTAGGGGGCGAATGTTAGAAACCTAATCCACTAAGGGTTATGGTGTGGAATGTGGACAACCATTGGAGTTCAATAGACCACTTAGAATATGAAAACAAAGGGTCAAAAAATAATGTATTAATATGTAAATTGATAATAGAATGTATCTCACATTTATCTTATTTGTTGTTTATCATTTGTGAGTTTAGCATATGTGTGTGCGTGTGCGTGTGTGTGTGTGTGTGTGTGAGAGAGAGAGAGAGAGCATAATCATCATGTAATTAGGTCTATTATTCACATACCCATTTTTTTCAATTAATATCAATGTGCTAAAAGTAAATCTCACATTACATAAATTATAACTCTGGTAAGTCATACACTAGATAAATCATAACCAAATATGTCACACATAAATTAAATCATACATAAAATAAGTCATATATCAAATAATTTAATAAAAAAACATAATACATTAAGTGTTTTATATAAGTAAGTTCATTTGTCCCACTGAAATGCATCAATATTAAATAACATTCATAAATAAAACAACATGAAAATACAAATAGGGCCTCAACATAGATAGCTATCTAGGTCAAAATGAGCACCACAGATGGTAAAAAAGTGAGTGGTAGTTGTGATGTATAGTCTTTACATCCTCACAATTAGAATATCCTAGGCTATACTTATCCCATTGGTCCTTAACATGTTCCACCAAGCGACCCTCAGTGGTTGAATCCTATAGTCCAATATGAAAAATAGTTTTACCATTACAGTTACCACTTCTGGTACCTACAATTCCCTCCAATTGAGTTTGTAATATTCATCAAAAACATAATGTCATAGAATACATACATGAAAAACATCATGAGCTTTATGAAAATGGGGTGGAAGTACAAGACAATAGGCCCCTGGTCAATTTTTCTCTTTGATTCTAAAAGTTCCTATAAATTTTGGTGATAACTTTGTCACTTTCCTAAACCGGATAGTGCTTTTATTGGGTTGTTCATGAATAAAAACTTGGTCTCCCACTTCAAAACCTTGACCGGTCCTATGTGCATCGTCGTAACTCTTTTATTTATCTTGTGCTTCCTTTAACCTTTTTTCAATCGGTCTTACATGTTCCTCCATTTCTTAAACCAATTCCAACCTAACTATTACTCTGTCCTCCAACCTTTCGCAACTTAATGGTGTTATGCATGGCCTCCCATATAGGGTTTGATAAGAAGGACTGAATTATGGTAATTGTTATTATAGGAAAATTCAACCATTGGTAAGTACCTTTCCCAGTGAGTCTGGGTATCCATGACATACATTTTAAGTATGTCTTCCATAACTTAATTTACTCTTTCAGATTTCCCATTTGTTTCTGGATGATATGTAATTCTCAAGTTCAACTAAGTCTCCAAAGTTAACTGCAAACAAAATCTAAATGTAAAGTGAGAGTCTCTATCATAAATGATATTTGTGAGTAACCTATGTCACCTGTAAAGCTTCGCTTACAACCACTCATGCCACATCGATAACATCATAAGAGTCTCTCACTAGGATGAAATGGGCACTTTTAGTTAATTTATAAACTAAAACCAATATGGAAGTATGCCTTTGTGATGAGAGCAGAAAACACACAACTAAATCCATAGAAATGACCTCCCATTTAGACATAGGAATTTCATGCAGTTGTAGGAGTCTTGTTGGGTGGAAATGATCAACCTTCACTCATTGACATTCAAGACACTTGGTGACAAATTGGACTACATCACACTTCATTCTTGCCCAAAAAAAGAGTTTCTTAATCTCTTCATACATATTCTTCATGTCAAGATGTGCATAGTAGAGTACTCTATGTGAATCCTCAAGGACGGTTCTTTGTATACCTCCTTCCTCAGGGATGTACATTCTCCCTTGAAATCTCGATAGTCCATCTAATTCAAGTACATAGCCCTCATACTTTGGTTCTATCCGCTTCCCACTTTGGAGCACTAATGTAACCTTCGGAGCCCAAGTGTCTTCAAATATTTTTTCGAACGCATGCTCCCTCAAATTGAACCTTAAGGGTACCAAGGAGAATGTTTGTGGCCTCCTGCTTAGTGCATTGGCTACCACATTCTCCTTTCCCTTAATGTACAACATATCAATATTGTAGTCACTCATGAATTCACTCGACCACCTTTTCCTAGTATTCAAATCCCTCTGAGTGAAGAGATTCTTTAGGCTCTCATGATAAGTTCTTAACTCAAAACTTATCTCGATGAGGTAGTGTCTCCATAGTTTCAAAGCTAGCATCATTGTTGCTAATTCTAAGTCATGGGTAACACGCAACTCTTCATATTTATTCAACTTTCTAAATGCATAAGTTATTACTTTGTTTCCTTTCATAGACACTACTCACAATCCTTGCTTTGAAGAATCTATGCAAACTATGATGTACTTCCCCATGTCAAACACTCAAAGGATCAATGCACTAGTTATTAATCTCTTTAGTTCGGTGAACGTAGTGTCACATTCATTTGTCCATTCATACCTAACCCCTTCCATTGTAATATGGTGATGGGTTTTACAATCTTTAAAAACCCTTCCACAAATCTTTGATAATAACCCACTATCCCCATGAATCTATGCAGCTCATGAGCATTTTTAAGCATTAGCCAATCCATTATGGCTTTCACCTTTTCATGGTCAACTGAAATCCCTTCTCCTGAGACGATGTGCCTAGGGTAATTAATTTTCTTCTAAAAGAAAATAAAAATATAGATAGCTTCCAATATAACTTATTTTCCCTTAAGAATGTAAACACAACCCTTAAGTGTCCTTCATGCTCTTTTTCATTCTTGGAATACACAAGAATATCTTCCAAAAAGAATTGCACAAATTGGTCCAAATACTTCCGAAATATGTCATTCATGAGACTCGTGAACACTGCTAATGCATTGGTCAAACCAAATGATGCTACTACAAACTCATAGTGCCCAAACTAAGTTTGAAAGGAATTTTTTTGGATTCCACCTTCCTTAATCCTCAATTGGTGGTATCTAGATCATAGATCAAATTTCGATAAAATCACTACGACCTTCATTTGGTTGAAGAAGTCATATATTCTAGGTATCGAGTACCTATTCTTTATTGTGGCTCGATTCAAGTCCCTATAATCTATGCACAATCTTAAGGAACCATATTTATTCTTTACGAAAATTGTCGACGCACCCAAGGTGAAATACTAGGTCTAATAAATCACAAGTCTAACATCTCTCTCAACAGCATCTACAACTCACAAAATTATGGAGTCGTCATCCAGTATGGTTTCTTGGATATTGGATCCACACCAAGTTTTAGGTCAATTTTGAATCAATATCCCTCAGAGGGGGTAATCCAGGCAATTATCTGGGGAAAACATCCTCAAATTCTAACAAAAATTGGGTGTTGATCTAGGGAAGGCCCTTTCTGGTCAGTTATAGCCTCAACCACATATAGTTTACATCCTTTCTAGAGAGAATGGTTTACCTTCATTGTGGATATGAATCATAGGGACACTCATCTATTGATACCCAAAATTTCAATTGACCTACCCTCATCATCTGAACAAATCACCTTTCTTTGAAAATAGTCTACCAAAGCTTGATGAGCCTATAGCTAGTCCATTATGATGATTACATCATACATCCCCAGTGTTGTGACATATGCCTTAACTTAGTTGTACTCACCCTGAGGTTTACTCGACATTGGTCAACACTAAGTCCTACAGCTTGTTTTACCCCAGAAGCAATTTTGACCTATTTAAATTCATCATTCTCATAGGTTTCCAACCCACATTTTTCTAATGCAACTGGTGAAATTAAACTATTGTAGCACCAAAATCAAACAAGATTTTAACTTTTACATGGTTTATGATACCTAAGGTTTATACCATGATGGAATGGTGTTCAACTTGGCAGTTATTGTTGGGTATGTGTTATATTCTTTCCACAACTAGTCCCATGCATTGTAAGTTGCACTGGGCACAGCAGGGGGGTCATAGGAGGGGTGACAACCCCCTTGTCGAGGGGTTTGCAAGGACATGATAGGCCCCCTGCATAGGGTCTGGGGAAGCGTCCCAGGAAAAAAACAATTATTTGGACCCAATAATAGTTGGGCGGACCCAAGGATGGGGGGCGGACCCAAAGATGGTGGGTGGACCTACCCATGGTTTTGTGAATGGGTTTTGCACATGGTTTTGGGCATGATGGTTTTTTGCCCATGATATATTGTAAATCCAGTCAAGGGAACTATGGTTATGTTCTAATCGAGGTTTAATGGATTGGGGTTTATGAATGCTTTGACCTCTATATATATGTATTGTAACATTGAAAGGAACATAATAAAAACTCAATCTGGTAGTCCCAATTTTGGGATCCAAGGGAAATTTGTGTATATTTTGTGTAGTTTTAAGAATTCATTTTCAGGGAATTTTTGTACAAGGTTAAAACCTACATTTATTAATTGTTGTGTAGATCTAATGGTGGTTGTTTGTTCCTCCCATTGGTGCTTTTCCTTCTCTACGGTTATTATTAGTTTGTAACCCATGGTAGTTATGCTAGTAGTGAGGTCCTTATGCCCCCCAATAAGTGATTCATGGTGGAATCTGAATAAAATGTTGTGTGTCTCTTTGGAAAGAGATCCTTCCCTTGGGAACCCTACCCCTACTTAAAGCTCCACGTATTTCACCTTGACTTGCATAGGTCCCTGAATATGTCGATGAAGTTGCACTAGCATCCATTAAAACCCCTATTGTCATTTTTCTAGGTACATTCTTGTTTCCATATAGAGGTGAGCCCAAACTTCCTCTCATGGAGAAGGTTTGAGGGGCCTTCCCCAAAAACCTTCATTATTGTGGAAAAATAACTTTGTTTCCCCCTTTCAAGTCCAAGTGCTCTTATACCTAGTGCCCGTGTTCAATATCTTATGCAACTGAGGATAGTTTCCACATTCAAACCATTGCCCTAATATTAGGGTTCAATCCATATATGAAGTGATCTACCTGGTGTTGATCAACATCCATGTAAGAGACATACTTAAACAATTCCCTAAATTTAATCTCATATTCTTCTACCGTGTGGTTTCCCTGTACCAAATCATGGAAGACTCTTACTTGTTTTTCTTTGTAATATGTTGGTAGGCACTTCTTCCTAAATCTTTCCTCAAATAACTTCTAGGTAACCATGTCAAGAGTGAGGTGTAGTTGTCACTCCAGGTTACCCCACCAATTCAGGGCACTATCTCTGAGTTCAAATATTGTTACTTTAGCCTTTGAATTGGAAGTATACTCTCTTAGTGTGAAACATCATGTCGTTCCCTCCAACCAAGCTTCTACTTGTTCACTGGCATGAACTCCAACAAATTTTGGGCGCTTAATCTTATGGAGCTCACTAGTAATGTCCTTAGTTGGAGGTCCTCTATCAAAGTCCCTTGATCCTTTGAGGTTGCTTATCCTTGATGGGTGGTTATCTAATTCCACCTCAATTGTTTGGCACCCTCTTAAAGTCTCATTAATTTCCTCTAGGAAGCGCAAGATGAGAGCTAGCTCCAATTATGGCCATGAATTTTATAGAGGAGGTGATCCTTTAGTTAACCTTCCTCGGCCTCAATTTCCCCATGTCCTCACAATCTTGAACTAATCAAATATTTGCATGATGCACAAGGCTCATTAGTGCAGCTTAGGACTTTGTATTTCTTACTTAGCTTATACATGTATACAATATAATAAGTGTAAGTTTTCCTTTTTCTATTCTCTTAAATAAGTGTTACTAATACTAAGAAAATCCTCCTGGACCTACTAAATCCTCTCAAGTGTGAGCTCTATATAACCGACTAACTTTCTCTTAGAACTAGCTATATTATTGCCTTGTTGTATCTATTGATACTCTCAATTACCTCCCTATAGTGTCAAATTTCCATTTTAGGCACCTTAATTTTCATTAAGTATTAATTAACATTAATTGATTGCCCCTTTATTAGAGTTCATTAATATTATTTAGTCAGATTTATTAATAGTTAATTAATTAAT